>JAFBJU010003584.1:151528-185481 GCA_016785305.1 Colistium nudipinnis | reverse complement strand
AACATTGTCCACAGGACACTGGACAATGATAGGACAAGAAGGCCACATGGACTAAGACCTCCAATCAACACCCCAACCTGGAAGACTTAAAACCAAATGTAACACAAAGAAACGGTGTTGTTCTGTGGGATCTGTTAGGGAGGAGACAGTAACTGCCTGTCTCTTTCTTATCAGTAGCACAGGGTACCCCTCAGCTGAGTGTGTGTGTGTGTTACAGATCATATCACAGCTTATTATAAATAACCTTTAATTGAGAGAAGTTTCCGGTTCATCCTTGTTTCGACTCTACTTCCAAAATAAGAACACAACAGTTTCCTCTCATCTCAGTTCAGACAATGAGGACAAAAATAGAAAAAAAGTGTCAGTCACCCATCATGCACCTTGTTTTCACTTTAACAACAGGAAACAGCAGATGTCCAGGTTCTGCTCCTTAACCAAACACACAGACAGAAAAGGTGCGTCTACCTGGGGCTGCGTTGCCCTTGGAAACCAGGTGATGGGCGTGGCCACTCCCATCCAATCCGCCTCAGCTTGGACCAACATGCTGAGTGTCCATGTCTGAGGAAGGAAAGCAAGAAAATAAAATCAGTTAGTCTGTGGACGAATAAGGTCAAAGGTCCCGTTAACATAAACAAACAGGAGTCCTTAAATATCATTTCCTGATTCTGTGTGTCAGATGCCGTGTTTAATGTGTGTGTGTGTGTGTGTGTGTTGTCAGGTGTGAGAATAAAGGAGCTGCAGCACAACAGGAATCAGGAAGTGAGTGTGATATGAACACGTGACAGAGATGGTAATGATATGCAGAGCCAACACGTGGAGACTCTGATCAGCTGCTTCAACACGAAATTCTCCTCGATGGATCTGAGGAAACAGGCGGCATGATCTAAGAGGTCAGAGGTCACACAAGTTCAACAAACATCATTTCTCACACTCACCATCGATTCGATCGATCTGCAGCGCGAGACTCACGATCTCAAACAGCTGCGCACGAGCGCGCACCCGCCCGGTGCTGCGTTCAGAAACCCGCGGGAGAAAAAACAAGCCTCGTAAGATGAGATTAAATACTGCTTCGTTACGGTTCAACAGCAGCAGACAAAAGTGAAGGAAAAAAAAACTAAATATAATTCAATATACAAACGAGAAGAAAAACTATCAAAAAGAGCGACACTTGCAATTTAAACCAACCAAAAATTCAGTATATGTGTGTGTGTGTTATATCTGTAATTCCACAGTTGTTGTTATTAGTATTATTATCATCATCATCATCATCATCATCATCTTTATTATCGTTGTTCGATTGTCCTGAAGCTGGAGGTTCCTCCTGGTCATTTCATTTCCCACCGCTCATGAAGGCATCAGAGACAGCGCCTCCCTGTGGACAGAGATAACGGAGAAAGAGAGAGAAATACGTCCAATCTATAATGACGATCAATAATCAAACACAGCAGGAATCATTGATTCACCTTTTTATATCATTAAAATAGGGAACTTTTCGGAAACGGGTGGTGGGCGGGGCTTCACGCGCTGGCCTCTGATTGGTTCTGTACAGGACGTCATCAACATGTGCAACCTTAACGAGACTCTTTCCCAACACACACACGCGCGCGCGCACTTCCTCAAACTTGCTCTCTCTCCTCGGACTTCCTCCTCATTAGCTCCGCCCACCTCGAGTGAGGTAAAGACACACCCTCACACACTCGGACTCACGCAGCGGGACAGAGCGGAGTGTCCACAGAGGAGGACTGATGTCCGGTGAGTGTGTTTGATTATTACATGGTCAGCAGTGTGTGTGTGTGTGCGTGCGTGCGCGCGTGCGCGTTGCCTCTGTCCAAACTTTCAGCAGGTTATCGATCTTATCTTGAATTCCCGTCAGCTGATCGATCGGTTCTTCAGCGGATCAATAACAGTTTGATGACGCTGCTGAAGTGGACCACTCCCAGTGTGTGTGTGCGCGCGCGCGTCTTCTATCATACACTTTTGGGACTTTAGGATTTCAAGTGCAATACTGCAGTATTTTCTGAATATCACAGTACCTGCATGTGTCCATATAAATATTAAAATATACAAATACTACAAAGATGACTTCAGTGAGTATTATTGTGTGTACATTTAACAAATACAACAGATAGTTCAGTTCTGGTTAAGTCCTGGTTTAGTCCTGGTCTACTCCTGGTTTGGTCTGGTCTAGTCCTGGTTCAGTTCTGGTTTAGTCCTGGTTTACTTCTGGCCTTGTCCTGGTTTAGTCCTGGTTCGGTTCTGGTTTGGTTCTGGTCTAGTCCTGGTTCAGTTCTGGTTTAGTCCTGGTTTACTTCTGGCCTTGTCCTGGTTCGGTTCTGGTTTGGTTCTGGTCTAGTCCTGGTTCAGTTCTGGTGTAGTCCTGTTCAACTCCTGGTTCAGTTCTGGTTTGGTTCTGGATAAGTCCTGGTTTAGTCCTGGTCTACTCCTGGTTTGGTTCTGGTCTAGTCCTGGTTCAGTTCTGGTTTAGTCCTGGTTTACTTCTGGCCTTGTCCTGGTTTAGTCCTGGTTCGGTTCTGGTTTGGTTCTGGTCTAGTCCTGGTTCAGTTCTGGTGTAGTCCTGGTCAACTCCTGGTTCAGTTCTGGTTTGGTTCTGGATAAGTCCTGGTTTAGTCCTGGTCTACTCCTGGTTTGGTTCTGGTCTAGTCCTGGTTCAGTTCTGGTTTAGTCCTGGTTTAGTTCTGGCCTTGTCCTGGTTTAGTCCTGGTTCGGTTCTGGTTTGGTTCTGGTCTACTCCTGGTTCAGTTCTGGTCTAGTCCTGGTTCAGTTCTGGTGTAGTCCTGGTCTACTCCTGGTTCACTTCTGGTTTGGTTCTGGATAAGTCCTGGTTTAGTCCTGATCTATTCCTGGTTCAGTTCTGGCCTTGTCCTGCTTCAGTCCTGGTTCAGTTCTGGTTTAGTCCTGGTCTACTCCTGGTTCAGTTCTGGTTTGGTTCTGGTCTAGTCCTGGTTTAGTTCTGGTCTAGTCCTGGTTCAGTTTTTGTTCTGGTCCTGGATCAGTCCTGGTTTACATCTGGTTCGGTTCTGGTTTAGTCCTGGTTTTAGGCTCAGATCTGGTACAGCAGACCATCCGAAGCAGGATTTTGGCCTGGACAAAGGACAATGAAGTCTTCTTTCATGGTTTTCGCGCGATGGCTTTTGTCGAGACTTTGACAGAGAATTTGGTGTTACAGCAGAAGAAGCGGAATCGTCTTTGAGAGGTGTGGATGGACTAACTTCCTGTTTCGGTTTCAACACAGACCAGTTCCTCTTCAGACTCTTTATTCTGGTGTAAGAACAACCTGCCAGTAATACTTATAGGAGAGTCATATGCAAATGAGGATTCTGGGACGGCGTGACCACAGGTTAAACAAGCTTCACTGGAACAGGAAGCAAAAGAGACCGTTTATAGACCCACTTCCTGCTGGAGCTGGAACAGATGAATAAAAAAACGTCTCGAGCTGTTCTAATTGAAGACCAAACGCCTCGTTACTGTGACGACTCGGTTCCGCAACCTAAAATAAAGTTCCTGTTTCTCCAGGTCAAAGGTCACCAAAGTGGATCTGCTCAGAGCGCCTGACGATTCATGTAAACGTTCCTCGGATTTAGATCCGACTTCTCATGCAAATGACGAACGTCCAAAAAAAAAAACACACACATTCAGAGGAAAGTCCGATCTTCGGGTTTAATCCTCAGGTGAAGAATCCATGTTCCGGGTTTTCATTTGAGGAGCAATATGAAATAACTCAAGTGAAGTCAGATGAATGTGAAGAATCTGTGAGCTCATGTGTCCCCAGAGCGTGGGCGGAGTCTGCTCACATCTGGACACACACACAGAGTCCTTGCGTGCACGCGTGCGTGCGAGGGCTTTTAACGTGCGTGTCTTTTTCTTCTTGGCTGGAGTCGGAAAAAGTGTGTGTGAGGGGTCAACGTGCCGACTGTAAAGTGTGTGTGTGTGGCAGCTTGCTGAGGGGTCAGAGGTCAACGTGCCGACTGTAAAGTGTGTGTGTGTGTGTGTTGCAGGTTACTGAGGGGTCAGAGGTCAACATGCAGACGGTAAAGTGTGTGGTTGTGGGTGACGGTGCTGTGGGCAAAACCTGTCTCCTCATCTCCTACACAACCGGAGCTTTTCCCAAAGAGTACATTCCCACCGTGTTCGACAACTACAGCAGCCAGGTGTGTGTCACGTTGCGTGTGTGTGTGTCACGTTGCGTGTGTGTGTGTCACGTTGTGTGTGTGTGTGTGTGTCACGTCGTGTGCATGTGTCACGTCGGGTGTGTGTGTCACGTCGTGTGCATGTGTCACGTCGTGTGTGTCTCTTTGTGTGCGAGTGTCACGTAGCATGTGTCACTTTGTCGTCGTGTGTGTGTGTGTGTCTCATTGAGTGCGTGTGTGTCACGTCGGGTGTGTGTGTCACGTCGTGTGTGTCTCTTTGTGTGCGAGTGTCACGTAGCATGTGTCACTTTGTGTGCGTGTCACTTTGTGTGTGTCACTTTGTGTGCGTGTGTCACGTCGTGTGTGTGTGCGGCCGTGTCACGTCGCGTGCGTGTCACGTCGTGTGTGTCACGTCGCGTGCGTGTCACGTCGTGTGTGTCACGTCGCGTGTCACTTTGTGTGCGTGCGTGTCACTTTGTGTGCGTGTGTCACGTCGTGTGCGTGTCGCTTAGTGTGCGTCACGTCGTGTGTGTCACTTTAAGTGTGTGTGCCCGTCTCACGTCGTGTGTGTCACTTTGTGTGTGCGTGCGTCACGTCGTGCGTGTGTGTCACGTCGTGTGCGTGTGTCACGTCGTGTGTGTGTGTTACCTTGTGTGTGCGTGTGTCACGTCGTGTGTGTGTGTCACGTCGTGTGTGTGTGTTACCTTGTGTGTGCGTGTGTCACGTCGTGTGTGTGTGTCACGTCGTGTGTGTGCGCGCATGTGTCACGTCGGGTGTGTGTGTCACGTTGTGTGTGTCACTTTGTGTGCGTGTGTCACGTCCTGTGTGTGTGTGCGCGCGTGTCACGTCGCGTGCGTCACGTCGCGCGTGTCACTTTGTGTGCGTGTGTCACGTCGTGCGCGTGTCGCTTAGTGTGCGTCACGTCGTGTGTGTCACTTTGTGTGTGTGCGCGCGTCACGTCGTGCGTGTGTGTCACGTCGTGCGCGTGTGTCACGTCGTGCGCGTGTGTCACGTCGTGCGCGTGTGTCACGTCGTGCGCGTGTGTCACGTCGTGTGTCACGTCATGTGTGTGTGTGTGTGTCACGTCGTGTGTGTGCGCGCATGTGTCACGTCGGGTGTGTGTGTCACGTCGTGTGTGTCACTTTGTGTGCGTGTGTCACGTCCTGTGTGTGTGTGTGCGCTTAGTGTGCGTCACGTCGTGTGTGTGACTTTAAGTGTGTGTGCCCGTCTCACGTCGTGTGTGTCACTTTGTGTGTGTGCGCGCGTCACGTCGTGCGTGTGTCACTTTGTGTGCGTGTCACGTTGTGTGTGTGTGTCACGTCGTGTGTGTGCGCGCGCATGTGTCACGTCGTGTGTGTCACTTTGTGTGTGTGCGCGCGTCACGTCGTGCGTGTGTGTCACGTCGGGTGTGTGTGTCACGTCGTGTGTGTCACGTCGTGTGTGTGCGCGCGTCACGTCGTGCGTGTGTGTCACGTCGTGTGTGTGTGTCACGTCGTGTGTGTGCGCGCATGTGTCACGTCGGGTGTGTGTGTCACGTCGTGTGTGTCACTTTGTGTGCGTGTGTCACGTCCTGTGTGTGTGTGTGCGCGCGTCACGTCGCGCGTGTCACTATGTGTGCGTGTGTCACGTCGTGCGCGTGTCGCTTAGTGGGCGTCACGTCGTGTGTGTGACTTTAAGTGTGTGTGCCCGTCTCACGTCGTGTGTGTCACTTTGTGTGCGTGTCACGTTGTGTGTGTGTGTGCGCGCGTGTCACGTCGCGTGCGTGTCACTTTGTGTGCGTGTGTCACGTCGTGCGCGTGTCGCTTAGTGTGCGTCACGTCGTGTGTGTCACTTTAAGTGTGTGTTCCCGTCTCACGTCGTGTGTGTCACTTTGTGTGTGTGCGCGCGTCACGTCGTGCGTGTGTGTCACGTCGTGTGTGTCACTTTGTGTGCGTGTGTCACGTCCTGTGTGTGTGTGTGCGCTTAGTGTGCGTCACGTCGTGTGTGTCACTTTAAGTGTGTGTGCGCGCGTCACGTCGTGCGTGTCTGTCACTTTGTGTGTGTGTCACGTCGTGTGTGTGCGCGCGCATGTGTCACGTCGGGTGTGTGTGTCACGTCGTGTGTGTCACTTTGTGTGTGTGCGCGCGTCACGTCGTGCGTGTGTGTCACGTCGCGCGTGTCACGTCGCGCGTGTCACGTCGCGTGCGTGTGTCACGTCGCGCGTGTCACTTTGTGTGCGTGTGTCACGTCGTGCGCGTGTCGCTTAGTGTGAGTCACGTCGTGTGTGTGACTTTAAGTGTGTGTGCCCGTCTCACGTCCTGTGTGTCACGTCGTGTGTGTGCGCGCATGTGTCACGTCGGGTGTGTGTGTCACGTTGTGTGTGTCACTTTGTGTGCGTGTGTCACATCCTGTGTGTGTGTGTGCACGCGTGTCACGCCGCGTGCGTGTGTCACGTCGTGCGCGTGTCGCTTAGTGTGCGTCACGTCGTGTGTGTCACTTTAAGTGTGTTCCCGTCTCACGTCGTGTGTGTCACTTTGTGTGCGTGTCACGTTGTGTGTCCTATTGTGTGTGCCCGCGCGTGTCCAACACTGATGCACAACTCACAACATTTGGACCTCGCTCTACCTCCAGGTGGCGGTGGACGGGAGGACCATAAGTCTGAACCTGTGGGACACGGCGGGCCAGGAGGAGTACGACCGTCTCCGGACTCTCTCGTATCCTCAGACCAACGTGTTCATCGTGTGTTTCTCCATCTCCAGCCCGCCGTCCTACGAGAACGTCAAACACAAGTGGCACCCAGAGGTGGACGCCCACAAAGCGCTCACCAGACAAAAGTGTCCCCGCCCGCCGTGTCCCAGCCAACTAACCCGTGTGTGTCCCCAGGTGTCTCACCACTGTCCCGGTGTCCCCGTCCTCCTGGTCGGGACGAAGAGCGACCTCCGGAACGACGGCGAGACCCAGAAGAAGCTGAAGGAGCAGAACCAATGGCCTGTCACCCACCAACAAGGCTCCGCCCTCGCGCGCCAGATCCACGCCGTGCGCTACCTGGAGTGTTCGTCCCTCAACCAGGACGGCATCAAGGACGTCTTCTCCGAGGCCGTGGGGGCGTTCCTCAACCCGCAGCCCGCTGTCACCAAGAGGCCCTGCGTCCTGCTGTAGGACGAGACTGCTCACGAAAAATAAATATTTGACGTTTGATTAGAATGTGGTTTTAAATAAAAGATGAGGCAGGAAGTGGTAAAGCACGAGACCTTACGGAGGTTCTCGGTCCTCTGAGGGGACGCCGTCATCCAGATGTGGAAAATGTTCGCTTTGATCAATTTAAAGTTTAACGAGCTCAATCCTGTTTTGCTCACGTTAGCATGCTAACCGCTAAGGGACAGGAGACGACCTTCAGCTTATAAAGCATTTCCAAAGAAAACCCCTCCAATCCTTTTGTCTTCAGTCAAGCCAACAACTTTGAATCCGTCCATGACGAGTCACGTTTACCAATAAACGGGATAATGATGCTAATGCTAGCTTTTCATTTCCGGTCAGCGGTCCTTTATTGTGCCCGCGTGGGGAAACGAAGGGGGGACACAATATATACAATGATTACAGTGTCTGGAATTGAAATGGACAGAAGGTCTTGCCATCATAACATATATATGCCACTCTGATTCAAATGCGCTCGTCTGGACCAGTCAGGTCTGCTCGTGGACTCCCATTGGCCTGCTGGACTGAAAAGGCGGCAAATCCTCAATCAGTCTCTCGATCAGGCTTGAAATCTCCCAGTGGAATGAACAAGTTCGGTTTCCTGGCTTCAAATCTTCCACAGATAGACCAGCAGCCTGTGAACCTTCACTCAGGTTCACCAGAACTTTGACCAAGGTAAAACATGCGAGTTCTTCTTCCTGGTTTGCTCAGAAGCTTCCGGATGTTCAGGAGTCACTTGGAAAGTCCATGTCCCAGAGTCAGAGACCTGGAGATTGACTGCCGTTCAGTTCCAGGACAACATCACGAGTTTGACGGCCACACAAAGATGGAGGTCAAAGGTCAATCTCACCTGCAGAGCCGCAACAGTTCTCTCTCTCACACACACACACACACACACTTGCTGTTTGTCAGTATCTCTTGTCTTCAGGCGCCGTCGCCACCGTGACCTCCTTGTTCCCAAAGTCCCAGAATGCCGTGAGGTGGAAGGCCATGTTGGAGAAGACCACCAGGTACTCGAAGAGGGCGAACAGGGTGTAGACTGGTGTGAGAGAGAGAGAGAGAGAGTGATGAGGTCACACTGTATGCGTCCAATCAGCTGCTGCCGGTATCATTGAGCCTTTTTACATTTCTATGAATATTTGATTCCGTTGGTGGTTGAGTGACGCGTCAAAAATCTTCTAAAAAGGATTTTGTGTCAAACAGCTGAAGAAGAGAAGGTGCGAGGTGGACGCCTACCTCCCGTCTCACAGTACTCGTTGTGGCGCCTGAAGAAATAGGCCGCCGCCAGACAACAGCCCACGTTAAACAGGAAGAGCCGCACTTTCCATCGATATGATGTCACTTCCTGAGGAGAGTTGGAAGACAAAAGATCTTCATGTTGTTCCACAATTACAAAATGCAGATCCAGGACCTTCACCAAGAGTAGAAAACCTTTGAAAGTCCTGCTCAATCAAGCGCGCTTTGCGATGACAAAGCCGAGTCTGGATATTTCCATTTTTCTGGTTTTATGCCGCACGTGTTTTGGTTTCCCTACCTCTGGGTGAACACAGTGTCTCCTGATCAGCTGCCACAGCCAGCACGTACCGAGCATGTGCAGCAGCGAGCTGGCGACGAACACGATGAATCCGTTTTTATGAAGACCTGCGGAGAGCCACAGCTTGAGGTGAAACCCAGGCGGTGGTCCGGGGCGCGCGGGCGGCGCGTTACTCACTGTACGACTCGGTGGAGGACACGTATGTGAGCAGCAGGAGTCCCGTGTTCTCGGCCAGGCTGCAGACCAGCACCAGGGCGCTCAGCAGGCGCTCCGCCGGCCTCCTGGCGAAGCGCCCGCAATAGAAGTTGAAGTAGGCGGCGGACACCAGGTAGCGCGGCGCCGAGTGGAGGCCGACCACGCCGCGCCAGATGTAACGCTCGGGGACGCGGCCCAGGGCGGCGCTGAGGGACGGCAGGAAGTTCATCACCTGGACAACAAAGACGTTGAGGAGGACATTTAACATTGGTGTTTTCCCGTGCCGCTGACCTCTGACCTCTGACCCACCAGGTGTATATTCGGTCTCTCTCTCCTTTGATGTCGATATTTAGAACACACTCTAAAAGGTGTTCAGTTCAAGGGAATGAATTTCCCACACGGCGCGCGACCACACGTGTCCCCCGACTCACGCGTGTCCCCCGACCCACGCGTGTTACTCACATGACAGTGCGTGTAGGTGGCGTCCTCGAAGTGGTACCACAGTGAGATGGAGAGGCAGGCCAGGAGGCCGCTCAGAGGCAGCAGCACGGTCACCACGGCCAAGCTGGTGAAGGGCACTCGGATCAGGGGCCCGTCCCGCTCCAGGCCGCCGTACGGACCCCCGAGCATCCTGGGAAATACCCACAATGCATGACAGCGTCCTTTTGAATCATGCTACAAGGGATTTTAGTCAGATGAGATCCAATTATGAATGACGAAAGACGCTACAGAGATAAACAAGTTCGTCAGATTAGCATAAATGAAGGTGGAGTTGACGCAGATAACTGGAATAACTCCGGAGCTTCGATTTATTTCACTTAATGCGTCACTTTCCGCAGAATTAGCTTGAATTGCGTCATTTGAGGTGGAGCTGCTGTCGGCTGGGTGGCTAGCAATCTCACCTTCACTCAGCCTCCGTTGCCTCCAGCCGTGCTAACTCTGTAGACTCGAGTTATCCAGCCGTGCTAACTCTGTTAGCCTGGTTAGCGGAGCTATAGCCGTCCCACACCGGGACAGAGCGGACTAAGAGGTTTACCGGCTCCGCCTCCCAGGAAACACTCAACTTCCGCCCAGCGGGATCTTCACAATAAAAGTCCCTCACCGGAAACACTTCACTCACACCAAAACAAATATATACCTATTTATCGGTAAATGACGCTTCCATGGTTACAACAAGAGTGAATCTATGACCTCGTCAACATTTACCATTATTTTTGAACACTCACTATTAGTAACAACGATTTTATTTAACAGCCAATAAACACTTCAGGTTTCTTTTCTCTAATAAAAACAAATATATATATATATATCCAGTGTGATGCTTTTTTGATGTCAATAAAAACTTGTGATTTGATCAGAAACTGTGACTTAACTCATTTACGTGTAGCCACACAAGTTTATTTTTACTTTCAGTTTAGTTTCCTGTCAAGCGGATTACACAATCCAGCCGCCTGAACAGGATACTCATTGGTTCAGCAACATTGACTTTAGTCTCCTAAAGTCTTTCCTGGCAGTTCCTGAACCATGGAGTCTCGAACCAACAGGAGAAATTGCAAAGAATCTTTCCTGAGCGGTCGACACGTGAAGCTGGAGGATTTAAAGGAGGAACATGGAGCCTCAGGGAATTCGTATCTCTTCAAAACGGTTCCAGCGTCCCCTCGACCAGAGATCCACGTGTCCCACCTGAGACATGACACAGACCGGCAGGGGCTGGAGGGGGTCCGGAAGGATGGGGGCTTCAGGGCCCAGAACTTCCTGCAGTGGTGGAGTCTGTCCGTCCGGCCCGAGGACATCGTGTCCGCGGAGACTCGGCTCCTGGACTCAACGTACCCCGACCGGATCCGGGACCACGCCGGCCCCGGGAGCAGCTTCCTGGGACAGTTCGCCTCCTCGCCGTCCTTCCTGGGGACGTCCAGGTACGGCTCGTACCGCTTCACCTTCCCCGTGGAGGCGGTACTGGAGGCCTACAGCCAGCAGGTACCTGTCCTCCACACGTCCCGGGTCGCCTAGTTGTGTCCTCTGTTAACGTCTCTGATCGTTTCCAGTTCTGCTCCGGCGCTGCGCCCGTCCTGCAAGTGTACGAGACCGTCCTGTTCAAACAGGAAGTGATGTACGTGGTGCTGGTCGACAGCCCGGCCCATCAGAGCCACCCTCTGCTGCTGGATGAGCCCGGCGCCGTGTGCGCGTTCAGAGACGGACGGTTCCTGTGGAGGCCCGAGGCCATGAGCGAGACGCACTGGTGAGCGGGGTGGACTCCACCCAACACGTTACCTGCAGACCAAGTCAAATCATGTCTTGCTGTTCTCCGTCAGGTACGAGTTGATCCAAAGACCCAGTGAGAACCAGCTGGAGGCGAAACTGCTGAATAGTGGCACATATTATGTCTGGGATCATGTGGCCATCGCCCTGCATATGGAGCCAGGACAGGTAACCAATGGCTGCTCGGTGTTCTCGCCGCACACGTCCGTGGCCTGACATCCGCTTCCTGGTTTATTTTCAGGTGCTGAACTTTGACCCCGGCCAGCTGAGGGAGAACCTGACGTTCTGTGACCACGGCCGACCGGTCATTGCGCATTTTGAAGATTTTGCTGACGCCCAAGAGATCGTCAACAGTTTGTGGCTGGATTTTCCCGCTCCGCTGGAGAAGGAACGTTCGCTCCAGCGGTCGCTGTCCCCGGAGACGGATTTATCCCGATCTACTCATTCATTCCAGTAGTGACAGAAGAAGATGGACCTGGAGTCCAGGTTTACGTGTGATTAGAAGCGCTAGCGCTGGCTCGGTTCAGTCCAGCATTTGATGGTGAAAAAAGGAGAAATAATCCTGAGGTTTAAATACATAAATGATAATAAATGCTGCAAGGGGAAATAAGAATGCAAATCAGGTCATTCAGGTGTGAAATGGAAATCCTGAATGGGCGACCAGTTTCATTAAAGAATGAAAAATGCTGAGTCATGATCAAATGGGATTATTCCAGGATGTGTCGGTTGGATTATTATTGTACGTATCCTGCATTTGATTTTTGCTGTTAGCTTTTGCCAACATTTAATAAAATAAATACATACATATATTTATATATATATATGAAATAAATAAAATCCTTGAGTTGTTTCTCGCTGAAAACCTCTGTGTGACGTGAAGAATGAGTCGTCTGTTGCCAGGCTGTGATGTCTCCACACAGCAGCGACTGTGTGTGTTACAGACAAAGCGTCTTTGTCCTCGGTCCTTCCAGCCATCAGTCCTCTGTTTTCTTTCCACTTCATTTCAAACTTTAAACTAAATGTAAAATCGCACCCTTTCCATTTATTTTGAGTATTTGTTCCTTCGTCCACCACCTGTGTGCAGCGTTTCCTGAATGATGTCACTGATGATGCGTCTCAATGGCCCCTCCCCTTCTTAGCTTCCACGTTGCTGTTGCCTGGCAATGACGAGTGACACACCTGGACGTGGAGCATCTCCGCACCTGCGTGTCCTTACAGAGACACACAGGCGCGCGCAGAGACACACACACACACAGACACAGACACACAGTGTGTCCCACGTCTCCTCCCCCCACTCACAGTGTCCTCTTGTTGTCAGACCGGGCACACGCACCATGGACGACGCCTCGTCTCGACCTCAGAGCTTCATCTTCATCGTCTTGGTCCTGTCAGGTGAGACGCGATCTGCTGGAGTCACAGCAGCTCACAATTGTGGTTGTTGTGTTCCTTTGTGCTGTGTTTGTGAGGTGGTTTGCGTTTGCGTGTGTTCCAGGCGTGTCGTCCTTCAAAGTGCCGGAGGGGGGCGTGGCCTCTCTGTCCTGTCAGTACTCAGTGAAGCGTTTGGGCCTGAGTCGTGTTTGTTGGGGTCGCGGTTGTGGAACGTTCTGGTGCCACAACATCCTGCTGCAGACGGACGAGAGCGGCGTCGTCTCCAAGGTCACCCATAAAACCACATTCGCTGTCCCCCTTTTTATGAACCTAGAACTCCTGTTTTGGATGCCACTCTTAATGTACTCTCTGATTGCTGCCATGGATTTATGGATGGGGGAATTCCTGCATTTTTTCTATTTCGATGGTCCTGATGCGTCCGATGTTTTTGTACTAGTGGCACTCGTGTGCCTCCATATCCGACTCTCTGTGGAGACGTTGCTTCACGGAAGTTCTGTCTCGTCCTGAAGGTGTCGGACCGGTACCGCCTGACGGGGGACGTCCTGGACGGACAGATGGACCTGGACATCCTGAGCGTGAGGAGGACGGACAGCGGGCCGTACTGCTGCAGGGTGGACATCGACGGCATCTTCAACGACAAGAAGGTGATCATGAACCTGAGAGTGGTGAAAGGTGAGGATTTCAAACCCAATGGTTTGGTTAGGGGGTCCGGACCAGGTTTAGATCTCAGTTGAACTGGGTTTTCTTAATCCCAGCTCCGGTCACCAGTTCTCCAACCACCACGACAGATGGACTCACGGAGCCCTCGTCCTCCACAGGTGAGTGGCATGACCTGTGACCCAAAGAAAGGTTGGGGTTTGCCATGGTAACCCATGCCGCTCCTGCCCCGCGTCTGTCTGACCAATCAGAGGACAGGATCCTGAGCACACTTCTGTTCTGTTTGTAGTCAACTGGAAAACTCTGCTGTCGTCTCAGCTCCAACATCTGAGGAGGAACACCACTCTGCTGCGCTCCAACGCCGTCACAGTGAGTGAGTGTATGTGTGTGTGCAACCAGGAGGCTGAGGTCAAAGTTCAACCGTCTCTCTCTCTGCGGCAGGTGCAGGACTCTCGATCGTCTCTCTCTCTTCACCTCAACGTTCCCGCTCTCTCTCTCTCTCTCGCCGTCTTGTTCCTCTTGGCGGCAGGCTTCCTGTTCCTGGCCTTCAAACGTACGTCCTGCACCTGGGAATTTATTCACCAAACTTCCTGCTCTGATCCCAAAATTGGAAAAAAGAACAAAAGAAAGCACAAAGACATAATGATAAGATGAGAGAAACCATGACACAAAGGATCACGTGACACACAATGAAAATGGAGGCCATGTCCTCTGAGCTGGTGATGGGCGGAGCCTAACTTTGCTGCCGTTTCCTGTTGAGTGTGTTGTTTTCATGATGTGTCTTTTCTCGTCCAGGTGGAGTTTACGGACGAGCGTTGAAAAGCGGCTGGTGAGTTTCACGCGGGATTCTGAAGAATGGCGAACAGGTTCCGTCGTCCGTTGCTTTAGCGCCTCTCAGTGAAGAAAAAGTGTTCTGGGTAATGTAGTTCTTTTTCAGAGCTACTGTTTGACCCTTGACCTTTGTGCTCCAGCTTGTCCTCTGAAGAACCTCCTCACATCATATATGCGATCAGGATGCGACGCCCGGTCCAGGAGAACATCTACACTCTAGACTGAAGACTTGAGCCACCGAGCCTCCCGACAACACGTCTGACGCCACAATGACGACTAGACAAATAAAATGTGAGATTGAAGGTTTTAAAAAAAAGCTGCCGTTGTTTCTGTCTTTGTTTGCCCTGCTCACCTGCTGACCTTTGACCCGATGATCAGCAAAGTTGATCCACCTTTTCAGAGGCCACAGAGCAGTGGACAGCTGAGAGTGTCCGGGGAGCAGATGGGGTTGGTGCCTTGCTCAAGGGCATTAGAGGTGGCAGGGGTCTGTGCATCCTTCCAGGGGGAGACCACCTCGACCGGGTCGACTGGACTCCCTCACCACTAGGACACCTCTCCCCTGAATTTGAACCTATATACATGTTTATGACTTTTAAATTGTGTCAGTTTGCATTGAAAGGAAAAGAAAGTTGGGCAAGAAAAAAAGGCTGATTTGATGATGATCTACAGATGTAAACCAATGACATCACACAATAAAAGGAACTACGGCTGGGCGGGGAATCGAACTCCAGTCCCCCGCACGTCAAGCGGGGGCTCTCTCCACTTCGCTACCGAGAGGAGAGCTGACGTCAGGGTAGGTGTGGTCATGACACCGGTGATCTCAAAGAGCGTGCGGTGAATAATTACGTTGACAACGGTTCAAAAAAATGCTAAAAATAACCAGATTTCATGCTGTTTACGTGTGTGACGCGGACCGGATGTGACTGTCACGTGGGGGTCCACACGCGAAGGATCCCCACTGTGAAAGGTAACATCAAACGAAAACATTTCAAAGATCGTTTAGAGATAAAAATAGATACTTATCAACTACAAGGACTGACAATAAATCCAAACAAAACGTTTTTGCACGATTCGAAAAGAGATGTTTCCGCCCGGTTTCGAACCGGGGACCTTTCGCGTGTGAGGCGAACGTGATAACCACTACACTACGGAAACTGTATTACGTCTCCGAATGCTAGTTTAAAATAGACTCATCTCCAGACCCAAACACGCTCTCCGTCTAAAGACGGAGCACCAGGACTCACACACATGTTCCATCTGTCCCGGTGTAACCTGTCCCACCTGTTGCTGTAAGGGGCGTGTCCTTCGGCCTGCTGACTCCTCCCTCTGGTTGAAGAACAGATCTCCTCATTGAAACTTTCATCATTGTTCTTTCTTTCTTTTGATGTTGCTGCTGAATACTCAGTGTGTGTGTGTGTGTGTTTCTTTAGTCCAAAGATGGTGTTTCCTGTGTCTCACGGACTTCCGGACGCCCCTATATGGAGCTTCCTGTGTGTCTGAGAGATTTTAAATGGACAGGCAAGACAGGTTGGAGTAGAGTGTGTGTTCACTAAAAGTCCTTGTTTTTAATCTTTGTAGAACCTTTCTTACTTTTTTTTTCTTCTATTTTGCACCTTATCTAAATGTTCCGTCTGAGTCAATGGGGGGAAGTTTTAACTGCTGATGAAAACCACGTGACACGATCAGGGGTGTTTCAAGACACCTGGGGCACCCAGCCCCAGTAAAAACGAAGCTTTTAACGGGCAAGTAGCACGGGGCCCACTGTAAGGGGGGTCCTGGACGTGTCATGGCAACTACATGGCAAGATCCATTCAAGGGCCTTTCGGGTTCTCGTTGCAGTGGACCACAGCCGTCTTTGGGGGCCCACTTCTACCTGGGGGTTGAGCGTCTCTGGACACGATTGAAAGCAAAAAAAAAACAAAGCAGCAGCAGGATTTGGACATTTTATTCTTGTTACTCTTTGAAGAGGAAACGCGTAAAACAGACACCTAGGCGTAAAGAACCTACTCGGTAGGTGAGGCGCACGATGGTCACACATTCAGCCACTTCCACAGCAAGTGAAGATGAAGCATCTCAATTCAACATTTGACTTCTTTCACTGCTGAGTCCAATGAAACTGTGAAACGACGGTGGCTGAAAAGGCTCAAACGGAACCAGCAGCTCACTCCTTCATGCGTCATGTTCTGCCACACAGGACAGACACCAACAGTTTTGTTGAGGTCAAAGGTCACGACGGGGCAGGAGGACTTCCTGACTGTCAGCGGTGAGGGGGCGGAGCTCCGACCTTGGACTCCCCGATGCAGAGGAGCAGGAGGAGACGGGGAGGTAGGGGGGCGGCGAGGAGGAGGTGAGGGAGTAGCTGGAGGGCGTGGTGACGGAACCTGAACTCCGCTCGGCCTTGCGTTCCCGCTGCCTCTGGTGAATCTTGTCGTGTCTCTTGCGCTCGTCGCTGCGGGCGAACTTGCGTCCGCATTCCGCGCAGGCGAAGGGCTTCTCTCCCGTGTGCGTGCGGATGTGCGTCGTCAGGTGGTCGCTGCGGCTGAAGCTGCGCATGCAGATACGGCACTGGAACGGCTTCTGACCCGTGTGCACACGCACGTGGCGCGTCAGCTCGTCCGAGCGGGAGAAGCGGCGCTCGCAGCCTTCGGCGGGGCAGGCGTATGGACGCTCGTGAGGCCTGCACAACTTCCTGAACCGGCCGGGCTTGGCGAGCTGAGCCTGGTGGGCGCAGCCCTGAGTCTGGATCTGCGAGGAGAAGGCTTTGATGGTGGATAGCGGCGTGAACGGATGATTAAGAATCGGCGCGGCGTCCTGCGGTGGAAAGATGTAGTCCGGGACCATCGGCACCTGCAGGGGCGGCGTGTGGGGGGCGGGCCTGGCGGTGGAGGCGGGGTAAGAGGGAGGGGGGCCATGTGGGGGGGGGGCGGAGCTGAGAGCTTCAGTGTAGTTTGGTGTGAAGACGGACGCCACGTCAGCGGAGCCACAGCTGATGTGGGCAGGGCTCCGCTGTGATGATGTCCCCGATGAAGTCACAGGAGTCGCCATGCTGACCAACAGGTTGAGCAGAGGCTCCGCCCACAGGCCGCCACCAGAGAGCGAGGGCTCAAGGGTGAAGCGGCCGCTATAGGTCAGGGGGGTGAAGGGGAGGAGACTCTGCAGGTCTGAGAGCTCCGACAGGAAGTCTGATAGGAAGAAGAAGAGAGGTTTACTCTCATCTGATTGGCTGCAGGGAGGAGATCAGCTTGAAGGCCACGCACAGTCTCTCTCTCTCACACGCACAGGCACACTTACTCCCCCCCCCCTCACCTGTAGCCTCCCCCATCATGGCGCTGTGCAACATCCCGTGCAGCTCGTCGTTCGGAGGCTCCGCGGCGGCAGCCGCCATGAATCCGGAGGATGGCGCGTGAGCTCCGGGTGTCAACAGGGAGTGGCGCGAGTCATGTCTGTTTCCGGTTGTTTCACGTGTGGACGGTGAAACTGAGGCTGCCGACTCCAGCTTTATAAAGACTCCCGTGTGACGTACATACCCTAATATGGCACGGAGGAAGTCCATATTTGGTCTGAGCGGTGAGCGTGCACACCGCCCTCTGCGTTCTCCCTGCTGCGGCCCGCTGGGCACGCAGGACCTGGTGCCGGTCCCGCTCGGGGTCCTGGTCCCTGTCCTGCTCATGGCTGATTTAAAAACCAGCAGACCGCGGCCGGTAACCGGGGACCGTAACCGGAAGCCCTGCGTCCGCGTCACAGCTCTGCTCCGTTTTCACAGGCTGAAAGTCACATGGAGCGTTTCCAGTAGCGTCATCACTTCCTCTGACCTTATTTGGGTGTTTCCTGTGACAGCTCATCTGGATGCGGACGGAGGCCCCGCCCCGCAGATCCCGATCTTCCCTCCCAGATCAATACTGTGAACGATTGATTTATTCGATTATTGATTGATTGAATGGTGCAGTGTAAGGAAGAAGCTACTGATCGAGAGGCCGGAAGTGGACACGTGTCCCTGTGAGACAAAACACACACGATTTAATTGACCGTGTGTAAACTGATTGTTGGCGCGATGTCGCGTTGAAACTATGTTTGAGTTGACAAAACCAACAACTTGACGTCCCATAGAAAACTAAACGGACAACTGGAGGATGCGGGCATCGATCCCGCTACCTCTCGCATGCTAAGCGAGCGCTCTACCATCTGAGCTAATCCCCCGACGACAGCGCACACGCCAATGAAGAATAAGGAATTGAGTGACGTCATCGCAATCAAATACAGTGGAATCACGATCAGAATAATCCGAATCGAGTTTATTCGCCAAATATATTACGTACACAGGAATTCTACCTGGTGTAGGGAGCAGCTGAAATGAATGAAAAGGATTTGGTAATCGAATGAAAAAAAGAAAAAATACACTTTCATAATTAAACAGAAGAGAACAGAATAGGCAAAAGGTCAAAAGGTCAGATTCCTTTTTATTCAACCAAATATTCATATCTTTTTTCCTTGACTAGCTCATTTTGGTTATTTGTATTTTTTATAATCTAGCAAAACATTTTCCTTCCGGATAAATAAAGTCCCGTCTCATCTTATCTCTTATAAGATCAGATGTTTGAAGGTTCTGGTTCAGGTAAGGAGTTGGAAACGTTATCATTACAACTCACACAAACATGTTTTGTGTTCACCTGCTTTATAAAGAGCATGACAGCGTCCTGCAGCACAAATAGAACAAAGCCGAGACGTGTCGGCATGTGGCAGCAGGCTGCAGGAATACCAGGCCGGCTGCATTTAGACTCTGACACACGCACACACACACACACACAGCTGCTGGAACATTCCGTCAGGATGCGTGTGTATATAAGCAGCAACGAGCGGGACGGGGGACTAACACTCGGGACAGAGCTGCTGATCTGAACTCATGTTGTGTCCCAGCGTCTTCCCGCCGTGCCACGGCGCCGTCAGGTCCTGGTCTGACCCGCACTGGCCCGTCCGCAGCCTGTGGCCCGAGGCCCGGCCGCTGCTCTACCACATGGAGCAGGAGATGCTGCGGCAGCTGCAGGAGGTGAGGCGGAGCGTGGAGTTCATGGAGAGGCTGCACCAGAGGATCTTTGAGCAGCTGGACCACGCCTACTCCACTGGGGACTTCCTGCCCATCGGCTTCCATCAGCTGGGGGACTCGGGCGACTTCGGCCTGAGCCTGGACACGCAGGGGTTTGGCCCGGAGGAGCTGTGGGTCACTCAGGTGGGCAGGAGGCTGAGGGTGGGGGGCAGGACGGAGAGGAAGCAGGACGACTCCTCCCGGAGCCAGGAGTTCAGGCAGGAGTTCCGCCTGCCCGACGGCGTCCGGCCCGACACCGTCACCTGCTCCGTGTCGGGAGGCCGGCTGCAAATTCGGGCGCCGCGGGAAGTGGCGATGCATGATGGGAAGGAAAGGATCGTCCCCATCAGCGTGGTGGAGCCGGAGGGGAGCGACTTGTCCACAGAGATCTGCCCCGCCCAGAAAAGCCAAACCTGAAGGAAACATTTATACGGAAAGTTTATAACGTGTGCGATTAATGAAGCGTCACAAAAAAAAAAAAAGGTCTGTTCATTTATCTGCCCAATCTGACGGACACGTTGGTTTTTCAAGCTTTAAAATAAACTCTGTGATTTATCTTGTCAAACATGTTTCCTGTCATTTGATGAACTAAAAGTATTTTGCTTCAAATGACTAAAAGTTCCACTTAAAAAAAAAAAAAAAAAGTTAAATGAATGTTAGAGGATTTATCTCAATGTTCGTGGTTGCCACTTCATTCTTTGTACTATCGCCACGGTGAATATGATCTCCTATCAGAAGCACTTTTTTAACCAATGGGTCCAGAGAGGACTTGATGGAAGCGATGAGAATAACGACAGGAGGCGTTTTCCCTTTCTTTGTAAAATAATTTTCATTAAACTTAATTTATTCACAAACTGCTTTTCAACTTGCCATGTTCTTTTTTTTCTTTTAATCACATACAATAAAAAACATTTCTAAAAGACAAGAGTTGTCCGAGTCTTTGCGCTAATTTTGTACATGACCGCTCCTCCTCCATCCTGAGGCTCCTTCCACTCTTTACCAGACACGGCACATGTTACATCGCCGCGTCTCGCCGTGCTCAGATATCAGAAATATTAAGAAATAACAGCAGAAAATAAGGAACGGAAAGACTGAAAATGTAACAGCTACAGTAGACGTTTCCTTTCCTTCTCCATTAGTTTTGTCTTTTCTGTTTTTTTTTTCTTTCTTCAACATTTTGATTTACAGAGAAGTAGAATATGTTCTGTTAAGGCTAATGCTGGCTGTCAGCAGCTCAACAGAAACAAACCAGGAGGTCTCAGCCTCAGTGGGACCACAGCTGTCGCAGTAACCCCGGTTGGTGTTTAGGAATCAGAGGAAGCCTCCGGGGAAAGAGCGAAAGTCTGGGTAAGGAGTAGTAAGGTGTGTGTGTGTTTTTAATGTATACATTTTTTTTTCATTGAAATATTTAGCCACCCTTTATACTTTTTCCAGGTATGTTCGAGGGTGACCCGGTTTGTGTTCAGCTGCGCAAGAAGCTGACAGGTTAGCTTAATTCTAACGTCAAACTTACATTGCAGGAACTGTTTAACATTGTGTTCCCGCTGAGAGTCAGTGTGTGGTTAGCTTAGCTTAGCGTTAACACAGAAAGAGAGATTCAAATATATAGAACTACTCAGACTCAGTTCTGCTGTGAGCAAAATGCTAACATTAGTAAATTCAATTATAATTTCAATTTGAAAAGATTGAAAATATCTGACGTTATCCTAGTTATAATGCTACGCTAGGCTAACCAGCACATCCTGATTGGCGGTTCTATATATAAGATGTATGTGATTGGAAGTAGAAATGTTCACCTGTGCCTTTAAGAGAGCGACATCGGCAACACCTGCAGGGCGTTTTCCAACCATGTGACATTAGTCAATTTCCAGAACCCAAATCCAACGGTGCCACAACCAGCTCACGCTCGCTAACAGAAACAATCGCTTCTTTAAAAACATCGGAAAATTTAACAGTTAAGTCGCCAAAGTAAAACAATGATGATCCATCACAGTCAACATTTACACATCTAGAGATTTTTTATTGGTCACATGTTGAATGTCAACTGCCTTT
This sequence comes from Colistium nudipinnis, assembly GCA_016785305.1. Taxonomy (NCBI): domain Eukaryota; kingdom Metazoa; phylum Chordata; class Actinopteri; order Pleuronectiformes; family Rhombosoleidae; genus Colistium; species Colistium nudipinnis. Next base: position 164,162 of record JAFBJU010003584.1, on the reverse strand, counting down.
TTGGTGCGTTCAAGGACAATTCCACATCTGAGCTTTATACTATTCCAGAACGGACAGTGTGTGAATGCAGTTGATTTACAGGGACACTGTGTGTGTTATGGGGACCGTGTTGAAGAGAAAGCCGTGTCTCACAGTGTGTTACGGGGACACAGTTTTCATTTATTTTGCGATGATTCTGCTCATGTGATTGTCTTCTTAATTTGCAATAGGACTCTTGAATGATTTTTTATTTGAGATTCTTCAAACCGTTTTGAATGACTCAATAACTGGACAAAAACTCCTAAACCGACTGTGATGGATCATCTAGAAAGAAAATGATAGTTTGGAAGAAAGGAAATTGATCAGCAGGAATGTAAAGGATGAATCTGTGTGGTCCGGCACTGACGCTCAGAGAAACTGTGGAACACCTCAGACCTTCGAGTGTCCTCTTCATTCACAACTTTCATTCACATTCTGTGGTTCTGTGCCTCGTCCGCATCGAGATTCAATCCAGATTGGGTGGAAATGCACCAAATCCAACTGAAATCTGTTTTAGCATTCTACGTGTTTATGTTTACTGAACACTTTGAACAGAATGCAGGAAATTGTATAAATCATGTCTTTTCAATTTTATTATTACAATGGTGAAAATAACGTTAACAATTACGCTCACATTCTACATCATTTTCTCATTTTGAAGTTGTATGGATGTGTATCCTTGTCGTTGAATTGCGGCCGCCTTTAGGGCGAAGTTTTAACCTTTCAAACCTCAGTTTATTACTTTAAAGGTTTGATAAACCATTTTTTTCGATGACAAACAGGACGGTACGCAGAGAATTCCCACTGGCAATCACTCATTTCCATTGTTCCATTTATTTAGTTTCGATACTTTATCCATGCTGCCTTTGTCGTTAGAATGTGTTTTCTTTCATCATGATATGTTTTCCCAGAGGGGGATGAGGCGTTTATTGTATTCCAATCCAGTGAACTTCAAACTTTTGGCTTTGTAACACTTTATAGGCCTACTTTTCTCTGCCCGTCAGGAAGTGAGTCCATCAATAAACTACAGCTGAGCGGCACAATCTACAGCTCCGTATCAGCAATGGTCCACACCACTAACCAACTCCCAATATTGACTATAAACTGAAGTGGAGGGATTTCTTTCCAACTAAGTAAATCAAAATTTGAAAATGAAAATGTTAATCCCCGTTACGGAATCTGGATTCAATCTGGACACAAGTCACATGACCAGCAGCGGGATTAAAGATGTCAGTCAGGCGACTCTTTCAGGGAACCACACACACACACAGTGAGTTTTTGTAGTGTTGTCAGTGACGGTGTGACGGGAATGTGCAAACACTCTGTGAACAACAGCATCAGCGGCTACCTGCCTCAGTGCAGCCTGATGAGACGACGCCACAACGCACCAGGGAACCTGAACGCATCACTACGCCATGTCACATGACCCTACTGCGGTTGGATGTTTTTGAAGCTTTCCCATTATTTGGACATTTATTAGAGGAACAATGTCAATCATTCCATTTACTCTTTGCCTCCTCGCATGATGGTTCATTTCATTTTCTATTTTCTCTATGATTCTGTTCTTTGGAACTTGGCCAGAAATGAGTCTGAGTGATAGATTCTCGAAATAGATCCAACTGGAGCCCATGAGACGCATGTTGTTTTTTTTGTCTTACTGGTTAATCAACATATTGCAGACAACGTGTTCATGTATATGTGTGTGCGTATGCATATATATCTACATACACACGCGCGCACACACTGTGTTGAGGGTTCAAATCCCATTGTTTTGTGTGTTTCCTCTGCTGTGTGTGAACTGACCCTTTCGCTGCAGACGGCGGATGCAGGTTGGTAATGACAGACGGGATGATGAAGATGAAGATGAAGATGATGATGCGTCAGGTTGGTGCGTGGCGATGACCTCATCAGACTGAAGCGCGTTACTGTCGCTGTGTGCTGGAAGACACCTGGACGCTGGGAGATATCGGCTGTTCTCAGCGTCGCCGCGGCGACCAGCTACGCTGCGCTCCCGGGAGGCAGTCGCATCATCGCTGTTGTCGGCTTCCTTCGCCCCAGCTCGTCCAATGAGAGGCGTTGTTCCTGAGAGCCTCGCCGACCGGTGGCGAAGAGGCGCAGAGTGTCGGGACGAGGATTCAAAATCAAAATCAACTAAAAACAGAGAACAGCCTCATTTACAAAGGTGTCAGTTTTCTTCTATTAAGTTCAAGTCTAGTTCTGTACAGTCCCTCTCGAACACGGCCTGCTGCCCCGCCTCCCGCTCCTCCACCTCCTCCTCCTCGCCGTCCTCCTCCTCCTCCGGACACTCCTCGTCGCTCTCGCTCAGCGGCCCGATGCTGGACCGGCCCAGACACTCGGCCGGTGAGCAGGAGCGTCTGAAGTCGCCCATGAACGCCTCCATGCCGGCGCAGACGTCCCCGCCGCCGCCGCACACAAACCTGCCGCCGCGCTCCAGTAACTGAGGGTCCATGCTGCGCGTCTGCAGAGACCAGGACCATAAAATAGAGGACCCCGACGTTACCATTAAAAAGCATCGTCAGATTGAAGAGGAAATGTAAAAAAAAAAAAAGAAAAAAAAAAAGAATGAATTTTTATCATCACTGACCTGACTCATCTTGGTGAAGTCGAGGACGGGCCGGGCACACGGCCGGTCCGGGTCGCGGCGCCGCTTCAGACCCGGTTTGAGCAGCAGCAGGTCGCAGGGCTGCGAGTGGCAGCGCGGCAGCTGCGGCGGCAGACTGCGACGCAGAGACGACGGCGTGCTGCAGGCCGAGGAGGGCGAAGCCGGCACCGGGCCCGCCACCGAGGACGCGACCGTGGCGGTGCCGCCCGGTGGAGGGGGCGGGGCCATGTGACTGCGCACGGGAGGCGGAGGCAGGAAGGTGGAGGCCGCAGAGTCTCTGATGAGTACGGGGGAGAGGGAGAAACGCCTCTGGGGAGGGGGAGGCGGGTGGAGGGGGGAGGGCGAGGACGAGCAGGAGGAAGGGGAGGGGAAAAAGCAACAGCAGGCTCCTCCCCCAGCGGCGGCCTCGCTGGGGTCCCAGGGGAAGCTCCAGGGCAGCGGCGAGTCAGGAGACAATGCCAGGCTGAAGAAGGTCGGGCTGGATGACGAGTGCAGCGACGAGTTCAGGGACGAGCTGGGGGCGCGCAGGGGACAGACCCCGCCCCCAGCCACACCTGCCCCTATAATCCCTCCTCCCAGCCCCACCCCCATACCCGTAACTCCTCCTCCAGCCGCCCCGTGGCACTGCTGGCGGCTGACCGGCGTCCAGACCCGCGAGGCGCTGGGACGCCAGGTGTAGCGGCAGCGCGACAGGTCCTCGGGCACCGACAGGGAGCGGCAGTGGCGTTTGGGGGGAGGGGGAGGCGGGGGAGGGAGGCCGGGTGGGGGAGGGGCCGTCGCTCCGGGGAGGGACAACTCAGACACCGAGGCGCTGGGCGCCAGCGTCCTGTCCAGAGGGTCCGCCCCATCCTGCAGGTGACCATCAGGAGGCACCAGAGGAACCGGACCAGGAGGGAAACTAGAGCTCAGCAACCCCCCCTGAACGGACGACTTAGAGGGAGGACAGAGCTGCCAGTAACTGCTCTCTGAAGGGGAGGGGGGGGAGGGGGGTTATTTATCGTCATCCAAACATCTCCTGCAGTCACATCTAATTTGTTTCATTCATTTTTTTAACTATTTTGGATGAAATGATTATGCCGTTGAGCTGCATTATGGGAAAGACAAACACTCACCAGGCATCAAGCCATCAGGGGGGCAGCTCTCTGCGAGGGTGTTGGGGTCCAGCAGGGACTGAAAGACACAAAGATCACGCGTGTCTATTCTAACTGATCACAGATGAGTTTTTACTATTTATCTTGATAAATAGTAAAGGTAAAGAATATTGTTGACAGATTCTGGATCAAGGATCAAGATCCATCTAATCCACTGGGAACCTGAAGGGCTTCAGACTGGACGACTGAAGCTAACCGTTAGTTCCTGATACAGCGTGAACAGCACCTCCTGTTGGACAGGTGAGGGACAGCACTCACCAGGTGGAAGTCCCCCGGCTGAGCAGGCTGGCCTTCCAGAGTCCTCAGGCTCTCCAGCAGCAGCCGGACCACAGCATGGCGGCGGGGGGGAGGGGAGGGGGAGAGCCACGCCCCTTTGTACGTCCAGCCGTTTGGTTGGTCACAAGGTAGTCCGAGGGCTGTGACTCCACCTCGACTCAGGGCCAGGTAGCCCTGCCCACTCTCACAAGGACATCCTGTGGGAGCTGTTGCCCCGGCAACTGATCTGGAGAGGAGAGAGACATCATTAAAATGTTGATCAATCGATTAACCCTCAGTAACAGACCACGCCCCCTGATCGGCCAATCACCAAGTGTGATCAGGTCACACAGGTATGACCTCACATGTTCTTTTAGTCACTTATGACAGAAGTGTCACGTGATCTGAGACACAGAATAAAACCACAGCCTCCAGTGATTATTGATCAGCATTGATCCGTTCTGATCAAAGAAAAACGTCTGGTTTAGAGTTAAAGGATCAGTTCATGGTTCATACATGACCAAATCCACATGTGAACTGTCCTTCAAATGTGTGATGATGGGGAGCGAGGTGTCTGCGGGGAGTTGAGCTCTGGAGCCGGGAGGACCGAGGCCCCGGTGCAGCCCGAGCCGAGCCGCAGACTCGCTGAGGCCGCAGAGCATCTCCGGCTGTTGCCGTTAGCTGCTAGCTAACAGTTGCTATTGTTTCCAATGGGAGATGCTAACAGGCGCGGCGGAGGAAAACGGCAGCCAAATTATTCTGAAATGGAGACAATAAATCAGGAGGAGAATCCGCGGATGAGGACCCGGAGGCTGCGGGCGCATCACCAGCCCAGCTCCCCGGAGCTCTGCGTTAATAACACCGCTTCACGTTATTAGCGTCAAGGTCGGCACAAAACATTCAGCCATCTTTGCTCCGCGAAACAAACCCGGCGGCCGAGCACCGAGCCGCCGCCTGGCTCTCAGCGCGGCCCGCTGCGGCTCCGCGGGGCTAACGGCTAACGGACCTGCTAACACCGTTAGCCGCGCAGATCCACAAACAAACCCGAGACATCGGGGGTCTGTCCGGGGGGAACCGTCCCTCACACACACGGTCCTCCCGGAACCAACCTGAGTCGCGGCACGGGAAGAACCGGCCGCTGGCGGCGGTGATAGCGGCCACAGGGAGCGGGGTCCGGGCGGCCTGTGTGCGTGTGTGTGTGCGTGTGCGTGTGTGTGTGTGTGTGTGTGTGTGGGGGGGGTCAGCCCGGAGCAGCTAGCTAACACCGGACAGGAGCCCGGAGTCAGCCGGGGACATGCTCACCTCTCGGCCGGGTGTCGGCCTGCAGCGGCCCCGGTGCTCGGTGCGTTCACCCGGTAACGTTGTGCTCGAACACGCCGCCGAACCTCCACAGAGAGGCAGAGACACGAGGCGGCCCCGCGGGCTCCAGACTCACCGCGGCACCGGCTCCGGTCTCACCGACCCGCGTCCGGTGGACAGCACCAGAACCACCGTGCGCGCACACGCTGCGTAGCGGCGCGCGTTCACGAGCAACGTGTACAGCGGGAGGGGGCGGGGCGTGTCTATCAAACACATGTGCACCACAAATAAACAGGTGTGACACGGACACCAGAGCATGATGGGAGATGTAGTCCACACACACAGGCCCGTTGTTGAAACATTTCAAAGTGAACAGGAGGAAACACCTAAAATCCTTGAAAGCTCCAGAGGTCAAAGGTCACACTTCCTGAGCTGCTGGTTTCTTGCTGCAGGAATTTGAGTAGAAGGAGACGAGGACCACTCGGCATATTTTTGACACTTTATTTACATCTTTATTAATCACATGTTTCAGCTTTGCGCGTAATATTCAAGCAGCACAAGTTGACAAACACAAAATGTAAAAGGAAACTCACAACACAAAGTGCAACATTTTCTCTCCGCTAATCAAGGTTTTTTAGAAAAAACATGGCGGCGAGGAGGAAGAGGAGCCAGCAAAGGGTGACGGTGGAGCCAAGACGAAGGTGAGAGAGTGACACACGGATCAAGACAAAAAAAGTGAGTTCAAGTAGAAAAAACATTGCGGTTTGTGTACAAATAAAACGGGACGCAGGTGAGAAGGGCTCCAACATAATATAGTGCAGACCAAGAACTCAGATCAGGGACCAACCGCGTCCCTGCTGTCGGTACAGGAAATCTTCAGAGATCTTAAAAAGACAAACTGGAAACACACACACACACACACACACAAAGACGTCAAACCCAGTCCAGACCACATCAGTACAGATTCCAGGAGAGCTGGTCGGAGAACACAGGAACCTGCTGGTCGTCCGAGCCCAAATCTGCAACAACCAACCCATTCAATGCAAAGCTCAGAAAAGAAATACAGAGGGAATCGCCTCCATGCTGTGAATTGTCTAAGATACGACTGGTTGTGGGTTGATTCACGGTGACCTCACCTTGGGCGTGGTCGGCCTCCAGGAGGAGGCGGAGCCAGTCGGTCATGTTGTCCTTGGAGGTCAGCTGACTGCTGAGGGCGGAGCTCAGCCCCGGAGGGGAGCGCAGGGGGCGATGCCTCGCCTCAGCTTCCTGTCGGAAGAGAACACGCGCGTTTCAATACGCTGCGGTTGGTCACGTGCGTCCGGTGTGGTGGACGTTACCGGGGAGAAGGGGACGGTCCAGGGTCCAGGAGACACAGAGGAGGCTTCAGTGTCCTTCTCTCTCTGCTTGTCTCCTCTGTCCTCACACAGGGCGGAGGTCATCTTGGCCAGCTGACTCTGCCTGGACAGACGGACGTGCAAGTGTTATTCTTCAGACACGTGAAAAGAAAGAAATAATAAATCCTCCGAAGGCGACGATGTCATCAGTGACCTACAGCTGCTCCACCGGGTCGTCTGTGTCTGTGGCATCTGGCTGGCTGTCGGTGGGCGGGTCCCACAGGTGAAGCGCCCGCCTCCACAGACGCACCTGCATGTCCCAGGAGCGTCGGCTGTACTTCCTGTACATGTTGGGCGTGGAGGGGTGGAGCTTAGGGTCCCTCAGGTGTCTGAGGAGGAGGAGCCGTATGCCAGTTGCTATTTACGCTCGTTTTGGCCCCGTTTTAGACCCACAGTCACGACACATAGGGTCAACCATGTCTTTCTCAGGCAGTGAGGAAAAATTATAGTTCAAAGCTCATTTATTCTCACAATTTAATGAAGTATATTGATTTGTCTATTTTGTCCAAATGTAAAAGATCTTTCTTTTTAGCGTTAGCTTGCGAGATCACCATTAAGGTCTAGGAAACGTATTTAGTCCGCCAGCAGATAAAAGACCTGCATCTGGTCTGATCTGCATTCGCTCACTTGGGGACCTGCTGCAGGTAGTTCTGGTATCCGCTGGTGATCTTGCCGTAGTGGATCTGTTTCTGCCGCCGCTTCAGAACTGCCTCGTTGGTCTCCATGTTGGCCGGGTCCAGGAGGCGAGGGTAGCAGCGAGCAAAGGGCGACCTGAGGGGAGAAGGTGAGAGAGTCTATCTTCCAAACGTCTGACCCTCATCCATCCCAGCAGCCTGGTCCACAAGTCTTTCAGTTAAAACAAGACTTCACCGAAATCTCACGTCACATTACCCTTCAACTCCTTTTCCTTCAATATTATAGATCAGAGACTTCACAAGCTAATGTTATCGGGGAGAGGTGGACTAGTGGCTGGGGGAGACGTCGATTGGACCAGAGGGTTGCCGACAAAAGAGACTCTACCTCTCAGATGTCCACTGCCCTGTGGCATTGCATGCGCCACAGAGGGTATAAATGCAGAGAACACAGCTCCCCCCACTTGTGTGTTGAGCATGTTGCAACATGATGCTATTAGCCTGAACAAGCTAACATGATTGATATCGTCTGACTGTACCGACCTCTTGTTGTCCAAGTCGTCCGTCCCCACAGCCACGCTGCCTGTGGACACCTTGAGGATACAGCGCTCCAGGATGGACAGCCTGAAAGAGACACACAGAATCCTCAGACCACTTCACACTGAGGCTCCAGTACTTTTTTTTTTTTTTTAATAAATCAGTTGCGTCAGTGTCGGAGGTGGGCCGAACCTTCGAGCTTTGCTGCCCACGCCCCTCTCTCGTGCTCTCAGGCCACTCGCAGGAGGCGGAGACGAGACCGGCGAGACATTACTGCGTCGGCACAGGGACAGACAACGGTTAGAAAACACCAAATGTCACTTGTGGAGGCGTCGGGGCCGAAGCCACGAGACCCACCTGACCAGGCTATCAAACACAGAGCTGCATCCTGGGAGGAGCCAGGGCTCGGGGGCGGAGCATCCCGAGGCGGTGGAGACCAGCAGCTGGTTGGAGACGTTCCAGGCGCCTGGCGACCAGGCCCTCGCACAAACACAGGCCCACGGGCTGAAACAGAAGCTGAGGAAGGAGTTCAACTCTTAAACGGAGTCATTCATATAAACCACAGAAACCTTCAGGCGTCCACACCGTTAGGGTCAGAAGATAATAATGATTTTTTTTCTTGACCAACATCAATGGATTTAGACAGTTCAATTCTGACTCGGTAAAACTTGATCATTGATGCGAGTTTTTAAAGAAGAATAACTTTGTGAATACTACTGTACGTTCATGCTAGTTTCCCTTATTTTTACTTTTAAGGAAATCTGCCTCAATTCCATTTAGATCTTGATCTTCAACTAACTCCAGTCAGAGTTGAACTCCTCATCTCTGTCCAGGTTCACGTGAACACACTTCAGAGGCTCCATGTGACGCACAACTTCAGAACCTGACGCTTCTTTTCAGTATGGCGGTGGTTTTCCATGATTTTACAGGATCCGGATCCGAGGCCGGTTCCGGTTCTGACCCACCTGGAGGAGAGCAGCGGGCTCTGGGCTGGTTCCACTCCGCTGGTTGACATTTCTCTCTTCGGCACCTCGTCTTCACGCGGACAGACGCCATTGTTCCGCTCTCACTGCTTTAAATGAGCCGCACCTGGAGGGGGCGGGGCCAGCCGTGTCACCTGATCCGTGGACATGCGTGACGTTTAGAGTTTTAATGAGTCGTTTAAGTCTGTGGGAAAAATGAGGGTTTGGACTAAATAATTAGTCGACAAGGTTCCCTTTAAAAGGTGTCGTATATTAGAACCTTTAGAAGAAAATACATATTCAAAACTGATTGTAAGATGATGTCAACAAATAGGATTGCATTATTTTTCATTCAGCTCCATTACTTGAGTCAAGATCTTTAACTATGACATCTGAGCTCTATGACATCATGAAAGTAAGAAGACCACAGCTGCAGCGTGAGGCTTACATCTTCCTTTTGTAAATACTAATTTTACGGAGGTGGCCCCGCCCCTTCCGCTCACACAGCAAACAAGATGGCGTCCGGGAGCGGGGTGAGTTTGTGCACGGGGCTTTTTATTCGTGTAAAAGTGTAAAATAAGCGGAATGTAACGAGGTTGGTTTCCAGCTGTTGCGCTTGTGTTGACCACAGATATTAAGAGCGCAGAGCAGATCGTGTCCGCGCTGTAAAACCCTCTGAGCTAACAGCTAGCAGCCCTTAGCCTGCTAGCATCAGCTCACGAGACGCTTCGAGTTGTATTTTAAACACGTTTCCTGACGTCAACCAGCCGATCGATCAGAGACGAGTCGGCCATCGATTACGCACTGTATACCGAGGAGGGATCCGACGACCAGGAAGTAATTCTGGTGTGTTTCATGGGTGTCATTTTAACCGTCGGCCAAACGTTAGCATCAGCTCCGCTAGCAGCCAAAACAATCAGGTTTCCGGATTCTTTCAGAATAAAAGCACGAACATTTGCCTCAAACATAAAGCGGCTTAAAAACAAAACATGAGCGCGGCATATATGACGTGTAAGCAATATTAAACTACATGCAACCGTTTTTAAACACAAACGGGTTGAGTGCCTCCTCTGGTTTATGTCAATATTAATGTGAGGTTTGTTTGTCCTCTTCAGTCCAGCAAGAACGACTTCCGGCGGAAGTGGGACAAAGACGAGTATGAAGATCTGGCTCAGAAACGACTGGAGGAGGAAAGGGACAAAGAGAAAAGAGATGGTGAGTCTGTCTCTCTCTGTGTCCCAGCGGATTGATTTCTTGTCTCTGTCCGTCTGATCCAGCTTTAAATTGATTGATATATGTCTCTCTCTCTCTCTCAGGAAAGACCGCCCCCCCGGTCAAGCGGGAGCTCCTGCGTCACAGAGACTATAAAGTGGACCTGGAGTCTAAACTGGGGAAGACGATCGTCATCTCTAAGACGACGCCTCAGGCAGAGATGGGCGGGTACCACCACGTTTAGTTTGCAAGGTCAAAGGTCACCGTTTTCTGTTAGCTGCGCTCTGATTGGCTGTCTCTCTCTCTCTCAGTTATTACTGTAACGTGTGCGACTGTGTCGTCAAAGACTCCATCAACTTCTTGGATCACATCAACGGAAAGAAACGTGAGACACGCCCCCCCCCCCCACACACACACACAGACAGCAGCACAGCGTCCCCTCAACTACATCCACACCGACACTCTTCAAAATAAAAGCCTTCTCCGTCCCATGAACACAATTTAGCCTATAAACGTACTTGTGTACAATGCGATGGATTGGTTCTGTCCACGCTGATCGCTGTGATGTCACTTCCTGCGTGTGCAGACCAGAGGAACCTGGGCATGTCCATGCGTGTGGAGCGCTCGTCTCTGGATCAGGTGAAGAAGAGGTTCGAGGTCAACAAGAAGAAGATGGAAGAGAAGCAGAAGGAGTACGACTTTGAGGAGCGCATGAAGGAGCTGAGGGAGGAGGTGAGCGGGGACAGGAAGTGGTCACTGGGGTTTACTTCCTGCTGCGACAGGACCAGCCCCTTTGGCTTTAGAGTGAGACCAATTAAAGTTCCGTCTAAACGTGTGTGTGTGTGTGTGCGCGTGCGCGCCTCGGGTTGTGTGGTCAGGAGGAGAAGGCGAAGGCGTACAAGAAGGAGAAGCTGAAGGACAGGAAGCGGCGGGCGGAGGACGACGTGGACCTGGAGGAGGACGACGAGATGGCGGCGGTGATGGGCTTCTCGGGCTTCGGTTCGTCCAAGAAGACTCACTGAGAAAGGGACCAAATCACGGTTTTAGATCTTCAGATGTTTCCACTTTTTTGTTTTCTTTTGTTGTAGAAATGATTTGAATAAATATTTTTCTTTCCAGTCGTTGCTTTTCCGCTTTGATCAATAACACACAAATCCATCCTTGCCACTTCCTGTCCTGACTTCCTGTACAATAAGGATCCCTGTGAACCGTGACGAAACATTCCCAGCATGCACCTCTGCCCTCACACCAACTGTGGTCAGGAAGCGGAAGACGAGTCAGAGTCAGCTCAGAGTCAGCGCAGCATCTCGTGGTTAACGCTCACTTCCTGTCTCGATAGACGGGGGGAAGGAGGCAGAAGAAGAAGGAGGAGGAGGTGGACGCCATTTTGGTTCCTCGTCTCCTCCATTACGAGCAGCTAACTTCAGCGGTTATTTCATCGGACGCTTTCCAGGCGGTTGGGTCTGAGCAGGAAGTGGGCGGAGCCTGTGGCAGGAGGATCAGCGAGACGGGATGAGCTGGGACAGGGTGCCGTCCCGGGTCCAGGTCCTGGCCTGGGGCCCTCAGCAGCTGGCGGACTACATGAGGAGGGTGAGACCCGCCGCCCGTCTGTGTGCTCGCCCCCGTCCGTCCTGTCTAACGCCCCTCTGTCCTCAGATGGATCTGTCCGGCTGCGACAAAGCCGTGCTCAGGAACTCCATCAGCGGCTCCAGGTTCGTGGTGAGTTCAGGGACACGTAGACAGAGTCCGCTTCACTTTCACTCGAGTGAAACCGAATAAAAGTCGACTTTGTTTCAGAATCTGACTGAGAGCGACCTGCAGAAGTTCCCCCAGCTCCACGCTCCGTGAGACGCACGCACACACAGACACACACAGACAAACACACAGACAGACGCGCACAGACACACGCACAGACACGCACAGACAGACGCGCATAGACAAACACACAGACAGACACGCACAGACACGCACAGACACGCACAGACACGCACAGACAGACGCGCAGAGACAAACACACAGACAGACGCGCACAGACACACACAGACACACACACAGACAGACGCGCACAGACAGACACACACAGACACACACACAGACAGACGCACACAGACACACACAGACAAACACACAGACAGACGCGCACAGACACACACACAGACAGACGCAGACAGACGCGCACCGACACACACACACAGACGCACGCACACACAGACACACACAGACAAACACACAGACAGACGCGCACAGACACACACAGACAGACCCACAGACAGACGCGCACCGACACACACACACAGACGCACGCACACACAGACACACACAGACAAACACACAGACAGACGCGCACAGACACACACAGACAGACCCACAGACAGACGCGCACCGACACACACACACAGACGCACGCACACACAGACACACACAGACAAACACACAGACAGACGCGCACAGACACACACAGACAGACCCACAGACAGACGCGCACCGACACACACACACAGACGCACGCACACACAGACACACACAGAGACACACACAGACACACACACAG
>JAFBJU010003584.1:111968-151419 GCA_016785305.1 Colistium nudipinnis | reverse complement strand
ACACACACAGACAGACGCGCACAGACACACACAGACAAACACACAGACAGACGCGCAAGGACACACACAGACAGACGCGCACAGACACACACACAGACAGACGCACACAGACACACACAGACAAACACACAGACAGACCTGCACAGACACACGCACAGACAAACGCACAGACAGACGCGCACAGACACACACACAGACAGACGCGCACAGACACACGCAGACAAACACACGGACAGACGCGCACAGACACACACAGACAGACGCGCACAGACACACGCACAGACAAACGCACAGACAGACGCGCACAGACACACACACAGACAGACGCGCACAGACACACAGACAGATGCGCACAGACACACACAGACAAACACACGGACAGACGCGCACAGACACACACAGACGCGCACAGACAGACACACACAGACACACACACAGACAGACGCGCACAGACACACACACAGACACGCACAGACAGACGCGCACAGACACACACAGACACACGCACAGACAGACGCGCACAGACACACACAGACACGCACAGACACACACAGACACACGCACAGACAGACACACACAGACAGACGCGCACAGACACACACAGACACACACACAGACAGACGCGCACAGACACACACACAGACAGACGCGCACAGACAGACACACACACACACGCACAGACACACACACACTGACGGCCTGCGTTTCTCCTCAGGATGATTTCCAAGATCAGCAGTGAGATCAGGAAGAAGGAGGAGAAGAAAAGCCTGTTCCGAAAGTATGTGGGTCCTGAAGGTCACAGAGCAGACGATGCGTTCAGGGACCTGATGTTTGTCTTTGTTTCTCCACAGAGCGATGCCCAGACCCCAGGAGCCAGGTAGGAAGACCTCAACCGCACCTCCTCATAAAGTGTTTTTCTTTCATGTCGAACTCCAAGCGCCTCCCGCGGCGAGGAGTTTTGCGTCTGAATTGACGGCGTTTCCTCTCAGCAGAGAGCTCGGCTGAAGGTCAGGGCTGGGCCGAGGACGAGTTTGTGAGTGTCCCTCCAACAAAAACCAAACCCCTGGCACCCAAGCCCAATTCAAAATGGCCGCTTTCCCTCTCAGGACGACGAAGACTTAGACGACGACTACGAGAATCCAAACAGCGGCGAGGACGGCAGCAGCGCCGAGGACTACGAGACGCCGTCGGAGGACGTGGACGGCGCCAACGACTACGAGCCTCCGCCCTCCGAGCCCGCCGAGGACCTCAACCTGACGGCGTGTCCCACGCTGCAAGTGGCGGACGGAGACTACATCGGTAACGCAAAAAACCCCACACCTCCCACGGGGGTCTGAAAGAGTCCTTTGCTGAGCCTGGTTGAATGTGTGTGCAGATAAGAGAGATAGCCACGCCCCTTTTCGGGGCCCGCCTCCCGCCGTGTGTCCCCGCCCCTCAGTGCCCACGCTGACTCCTCCCCCTCGGACGGTGAGTCTCCGCCCCGGGTGAGTTTCCTCCGTTGGCACAGTTTGGCGTTCAGCTGTTGTGTGTTTGCAGCCCGGAGAGTTGTCGTCGCGACGGGAGGCGTCCCCGCACTCGGGAGCATGTGAGTGACATCACTTCCTGTCTGTGACATCACCACCGCTCCCGGCAGCGCCTCATGCCATCCCATCATCTGTTTTCAGTCGCTCGGGAACCACCGCCCATTTTTCGAGCCAGGAAACCGGGAAGAGATTCGAGGTGCAACTCGTCCCCCGTCCGAGGTGAAGCCGAAACCAGCACCGCACAAATAACCGCAAAAAATGGCTTTTCATGACTCCCCCTCTGAAAGGATTGGAGCCCACCACCTTCATTTCTCTTTATCTTCAGCGGCTAAAACCAAGAAAAACCTCCAGGACCCCCCCGCCTGGGCCAAACCTCCCGTGCTTCCTCCTCCCTCCTCCTCCTCGGTCAGCAGGAGTAACTCGTCGGCCCGGCCTCCTCCAAACAGGTTTGATCCACGGAGAGAGGCAAGTGTGAGTCATTTTCTAATATCTACACAACATACCACAATAATCCACACACGTGTGTGGTGTAGATTGTGCATAAAGGAATATACTGTTATGTGTAGAATGTTAAATTAGACCTTCACATGTCCCTGTATTATTATTATTATTATTATTACTATTGTAGATTGTTGGAGTTGAATTATAAAGCTGACTTTGTCCTTGATGAACTGATGAATTCTTTTCTCGCCTCATCAGCAAACGCACGGTGAAGGTGAGATTTATTCTTCTCCGAAGGAATTTAGCGTCAGTGTGAAGTCTTTAAACTGACAGAGATGTTGGAAATTCTGCTTTTCTCTTCCAGCTCCTAAACACAACACCTTCCCCCTTCAAAGTAAGACTCTGCCCCCTCGGCCCGGGTTCCCCGAGCCCCCCCGCCATGGAGACAGGTACCAGAATAAAACAGACCCACACGGGACGTTTGACATTGAACATTGATAACAGGAAAAACACTTTTTTGGACAGCCTTCCCGCTGGTGTCTCCGGCTCTCTGCCGCACAAACTGCAGTCAGGTAAGACAACAACAACAACACAAAAACAAAACCTGCCTGTTAGCTTAGCATGAGGATGAAAAAATGAAGGGCACCATTGAGGCCATCATTAATGATGAACACATGAGTGCAGCTTTCTGTTTACTGACACCAGGGGGCGCTCTCTCATGCACAGCTCACTGCTAAAGTGAAGCTATGAGTCTCACATTATCACCATTAAACTTAGTCAAGACAAGGTTGTGTGTGTGTGTGTGTGTGTGTAGTGCTAGCCGCACACAGCGGCGGCGTCGTTGGATCCGAGAGAAGTTCGTTTGGTCCTCCCACAACATCACACACACAGGTAACACACACACGTTCCTAATAAATGTGTTTTCCTGTCCGTCGTTGTGTTTCGAGGCTTTAAACAGCAGGTGGTGCTGTTGTCTTAGTCTGTGTCTGTGTGGGTGTGTTTCAGAACCTGGACTCTCGCTGGTATGTGGGCAAGGTGACCCGGGGTCAGGCGGAGCAATGTCTGAAACAAGTCCACAAGGTAAAAGCTGTCTCACAGGGAAGTGAAATAACGTCTGATCCTTGTGTGACCTGGTCCCGTCTGGTGTCTCTGGGCAGGACGGGGCGTACCTGGTGCGGGACAGCACCCAGCAGATGGTCAACCAGCCCTTCACCCTGATGGTCTTCTACCAGGACAAGGTCTACAACGTCCAGATCAGGCAGCAGAACCAAAGGTTCCTCCTGGGAACCGGACTCAAGTTCCAGGAGGTGAGCACAAATGTTCTTGCTCAAACACGCAGCTAATGTTAGCATGTTCGGCTAACCGCCATAATTAGCATAGGCTGATGACACTCATCGAGCGCAATGCATCGTCTGTGAAGGTTCTCAGTCATCCAGGTCATGGTAATATCAAGTGCGATTCAAGTAGGCAACTGGACTGGTTGAAGATTTCTTCAAGACGTCCTCATTCGAGAGACGTCTTCAGTGCTAACTAGCTGCTGGAAAAGTTCCCCTATTTGTCCTCCGTGAGATGAATAGCCAATCAGAGGACGAGTACCTAATTAGACCATTGTGTCAAACTTGCAGGTCGATTCAGTGCAATGCGTTCAGATCATAAAATGGTCTTGTGTCCCCTCCCGTCCTCCAGTCCATGGCTGATCAATAATCAATGACCAACGGCTGTGTGTGTGTGTGTGTGTGTGTCTCAGTCGTTTCCATCAGTCGGTGACATCATCGTCCATTACTCTCAGTCTCCTCTGCTCCTGATCAACGCCAAGAACCGAGGGTCCGACCAGCAGAACCAGTGTATCCTGTCCGACCCGGCCGGGTTGTACGTGACCCGACAGAACTGGTCCTGACCGGTTCACGGCGGATCTCCCCACGCGACTAAAATCTCTCGTTCCCGAAGAAGGAAGTTAGTTGAAACGAAAGTTGTCCTTTGTGTCTCTGACATTTGTCGCTTTTAGCTGAATTATTGTGGCTCATTGACGTCTGTCATTACTTTGCGCTTTACTCCGTAAACCAGTGAAGATGGAGCACACGCCCAGGGCCGGGGTGGGAGGCGGGGCTTGTGGCTGTGGTCCGTTTCTGTTGTAATGTGTCAATAAAAGTCACAACAGACCCTCGGCCTCTGTCGGTTTCATATTTCACACTCACAGAAACACACACAGAAACACACACATACACAAACACACAAACTCAGAGAAACACACACACACACACACACACACAAATACACAAACAAACACACACAGAAACAAACACATACACACAAACAAAATCACACACACAAACTCAGAGAAACACACACATACACACAAACACACACACTCACAGTAACAAACACACACTCAGAGAAACACACACACACAGAAACAAACACTCACAAACACAAACACACACTCAGAGAAACACACACACACACACACAAATACACAAACAAACACACACAGAAACAAACACATACACACAAACAAAAACACACACACAAACTCAGAGAAACACACACATACACACAAACACACACACTCACAGTAACAAACACACACTCAGAGAAACACACACACACAAACACACACACACACTCACAGTAACAAACACACACTCAGAGAAACACACACACACAGAAACAAACACTCACAAACACAAACACACACTCAGAGAAACACACACACACACACAAATACACAAACAAACACACACAGAAACAAACACATACACACAAACAAAAACACACACAAACTCAGAGAAACACACACACACACAAACACACACACTCACAGTAACAAACACACAAATACACACAGAAACACACAGAAACAAACACTCACAAACACACACACACAGTCAGAGAAACACACACACAAACATACACACACACAAACACACACATACACACACAAACACACACACTCACTGAAACAAACACACACACACACTCAGAGAAACAAACACACACACACACAAACACTCACAGAAACAAACACACACAAAAACACACACACAAACTCAGAGAAACACACACATACACACACACACACACACACTCACTCAGAGAAACACACGTACACACACACACAGAAACACACACACACACACAGAAACAAACACACACAAAACACACACACAAACTCAGAGAAACACACACATACACACACACACACACACACTCACTCAGAGAAACACGTACACACACACACAGAAACACACACACACACACAGAAACAAACACACACAAACACACACAGAAACAAACACACACACTCAGAGAAACACACATACACACACACAAACACACACACAAACACACACAGAAACACACACACACTCAGAGAAACACACACACACAGTCCCAGTTATGATCTGATGGTTCAGCCACAGATTAATGCTGCTCCCAACTGCAATTAGACACACACACTGCGTGTTCCACAAGGTGTCAAAGGTCAACTCATGATGTGTGCGTGTGTGTGTCTGTGTGTGTGTCCTCAGCATTGGACCCTCAGGCACAGCTCTGCCTTAGGTATTCAACCTGCTCTTATTCACATGACCCCCCCCCCCACGTGTGTGTGTTTCAGTTGGCCAATCAGCTGTTTTGTGGGCGGAGCTACAGAGTATAACTGTCCCAGGTGAGCAGGTGTAGAGTCAGAGGACAAGTGCAGGCCTCAAGACACACAGAGACATGGCGTCCTTTGTCCCCGGTGCGTCCCTCCTCCAGCAGGACCTCCTGTCAGACTCCAGTCTGTACGGGGGGCCCGCTGCAGACTCTGGACCCCCCGTGTGCCAAGGCTTCCTGCCTCATCTCTACAGCCTACCCCGGTCCCCCTGGTTCACCCAGGACCACGTGATGCGCCTGGTCCGGCCTCCCTACTCTTACTCCGCCCTCATCGCCATGGCGATCCAGAGCGCTCCGGAACAGCGGCTGACGCTCAGTCAGATTTATCGCTACGTCTCCGACAACTTCCCGTTCTACAGTCAGAACCAGGCCGGCTGGCAGAACTCCGTCCGCCACAACCTGTCACTCAACGACTGCTTCCTGAAGGTTCCCCGGGAAGACGGCGCCCCAGGTAAGTCCCGCCCACCAGGAAATGACCTTAAATGGCTTGAAATGCATTTTTCTGGATGTTTCTTCCGGTGGTGTAGATGCTAACCTTCCTCCTCCTCCTCCTCCTCAGGTAAAGGAAACTACTGGACTCTGGATCCAAACTGTGAGAAAATGTTCGACAACGGAAATTTCCGCCGCAAGAGGAAGAGGAAGTCCGAGCACGTGAGTGGAGGAAAGAAATCTTCGTCCTCCTCTCCATCCGAGGCCCTTCTTCCTCCGTCGGAATCCTCGTCCGACCTCCACGACTTCCTGTGCCCCCCCCAGGACGCGCTCCTCCCCCCCGCTCCCCCCAGCTCCCCCCCGCTCTACATGCAGGTCCCGGACCAAGCCCCTCCCCAGGCATACTTCCTGTCTTACTCACCGGGCGCCGTGGTTCCTCAGTGGGACGCCTGCAGCTCGTCCCCTCCGTTCTTCTCCTCCCTCCATTACTCCTCCCCCTCTCCTCCTCCTCCTCTCCTCCCCTCGTCTCCGCCGCCGTACGTCCCGCTGCAGACTTCATGTGCGCTGGCGCGGCATCAGGAGACGCAGAGCGATCTTCTCTTCTCTGAGGCTCCGCCCCTCGAGGCGCTGCTTCTCCTGCAGTGAAACACAATCTGCTTTATTTCATTTTTTGTTCTTGAAAAAAAAGGGTGTAGAATTGTTTTTACAGTGTAAATATGATTGAGTTTGAAATAAAAGGAAATTATTTTTGAAAGCGTATCATGTGTTTCCTCCCATGAGTTTATTTATTTGACAGAAAATGTAGAAATAACAATACAAAAATAACGTTGAGTGATGAAAAACAATCATCAGTTGAATTATTAACATTCCACTGCTGACTGAAGATTCAAAAAAAAGTGTTGAAGCCGTCAGATAACATGAGCAAAGGTCTTTTCGGGCTTTTCTCTTCAAAATATCTCCATTCCATAAGAAGCTTCTAATCATCGCCTTGTTTTCACCAAGTTCTGCTGTTTTTAAAGGAGCTTTATAGATATAATGGACCGAACTAGGGTTGATGACATGTAGTGCATTTTTTGTGCTCACTTCACGTGTGCTACAAGGAGCTACATAGCTAACGTTAGCATTAGCAGCAGGGAACTGACGCGATAAACGGCAAGCTAACCTGAACGCACCTTATCCAGAACGTTTTAGTGGGTCGCACCACCTTCATCCACAGATTACATTTGGCCCTCAGGTTGCTGTGTCATGTGGGAAAATGTAGGACAACAAACAAAATAAGCCAAGCAGGCCGAAACGGCTAACGGCAAGCTAACGGCGTTGGCTACGTGCCGCTGATGACATAAACATTTAGACCTTGTTTCCACAAATTCTTTTTCTAGTATAAACTACGAGAAAACATTTGACAAGAGTCAATGAACGAAGACGCTTTGCACATGTTACGTGATTCTTCGGTTTAACATATGAAATAAACGTCAAATCTCGTCAAACAACGAAATTGATGTTTGAAACCACATTTTCATCACATTAGGTCAGATGCTTCAGTCTGAGACCAAAGATGATGATGATGATGATGATGATGATGGAGATCAGAGCATGAAGCGGTTATCTGTGTGTGTTTAGCCATCATGTCGTCCATTGATGTGTATGTGCGAGTAAACAAACAGCACACTCTGATACTCTGATACGATCAGCTGATCAATACAGCTGAGACATGGCAGACTCACACTGTTGACTACACAACACCGGGTGTGTGTGTCATATTGAAATGAGTCTTTGTGATAGAATGACTCAGGTGTTGACCTTTGACCTGAAAAGTGAAACCTGTGTGTGATTAATGACCAAAGTGTGCCTTTTATTTACACCTCACACACACACACAGGCATCATTAACGTAATGATCTGTATTGTCACAATAAACACAGGAAGACAGAGGACTGAGAAGTGTGTGTGTGTGGTGTGTGCTTGTGTGTGTAATGTAAATCACTGACCTTCAGGTGGTCACATGACTTCGTCTCTTCTGACTGCAGTGATTCTGATCATGGAGCTCTGAAATGTTTAATCAATGTTAACACAGAAAGATAATCAGGAAAAAGAGAAATGATACAGTTAATACCATGATATGGAATACACACACACACACGCACAACCTGAAAGAAGGTGACAACTCTTTGTCAGTCGTATCAAGATCTGATTCGTTTACAAACTTCACAACATGAGGACTGAAAGTGTGCCGTGTGTTTAGTGCATCAACACACTCAATAAGTGAGGGACATGTCAGTTTATTAGGAACACTCAGCTCACACTGTACTCATAATAATAGGAACAGCTGGACCTTTTAGCTGCTGTTCCTAATAAACTGAAAGCTGATGATTAAAAACAGATTGAGAGCTTCAGAGTCATTTACTGAGGTGTGAAGAACCTTTTGTACAGGTGTCTCAGGACAGCTGGTTATTATCACCATGGTAACCACCATAACTGTCATAACGTCCACATTACAGCTACCTTGGATTGTGTGTGTGTGGTCTAGCGGCCAACTGCCAGGGCGACGACGGGCTGCCTGCCATTTGCATAACATCACACTCACATGTATGTACGTGTGTGTGTGTCGTGCGTCTGCAGCAGAAAAGATGAATGAACCCGATGACGCTGTTTCCTCCGCTATAAATCCGCACCTCAGACTGTTACACTGTTGTTGTTTTTTGCTCTTCAGATGAAGTATTGAAAACGAATGTCCATGAGAGGGGGAGCAGGACTCAGGAAAGTGTGTTTTTGTGCGTTACCTGTTTCAGGTGAGGGTGGATTCGTCAGGCTGGTATTTGGACCCGTATGATCCCGTCTCGTCCTTTAAAGGGAAACCGAGCCAATTCCTCGAAAGCAGGACGACTCGCGAGGCCTTTAAGCTTTAACCTCGGTCGTCTGAGTCCCGTTGTCACGGCGATGGTAACGTCCCATAACTGTGAGCGTCGCAGAACTTTAATAGTCACACCTTCTCTGGACATTTGATCCAGGAAATGTTTGCTCCTCCAGAAAAGTTCATCAGCTGGGAGACTCATTGATACGTTGAACCCTTTCAAGACTCATGAAGAGGACCTGGGTCTTCCTGATCAGCCCTGACAGAACCTGTCCACTCTACTTCTCACTCTGTGGATGTTATGCTAATGTTAGCATGATGCTAAATGCTAGAGCTCGCAGCCAGAATCACAATATCTGGGATTCACTGTCTCAAATCAGTGGAGCTCCTCTCAGACACCATGAGAGTCTCGGAAAATCCTCAATGAACCCTGAAGCTATCCCTGACATGTCTCACGTGTCCCTGAAGGACAGAAATATAAAAAGACCTCCTTGGCCTCTGGCTCAGCTCAGAAACTGACTTAAACGACTTGTCTAAACAGGTTGACGAGGATCGGTAAAAACCTGTTTCTCCCTCTTTTCACGTCCTCGGGGTGACGGATCCCAGATCAACCTTCACCACAACTGCTCCGATGGTTCGACACCGTTATTGGTTTTAAAACCTTCACACCTCATAAAGTACAGTCAGGATAAAGGTATAAAGCCTGCCTGAAACAAGGACCACCAGAAACACTGAGGAGAAGCTCCCGGTTCCAGGGACCTGTTCTGGTCCCAGATAGATCAGACTGTCCGAATCCTTCGGGTCTAAATCTCACACACAAAGACTTTAGCGCGAGGGTCTGAAATGGAAACAACGAAGAATAAAAAGAAGAAACTTCTCAGGGGACACATGTGAGCATTAGCGACCATACACTCACCACTGCAGTTAGCATGCGGACCAGTTAGCCTTAGCCCATCCAGCCTGCTGCTCAGAGGTCGTCACCATCACCTGCTGTCAACAGGAAACACAGAAAGGTGTCTCGGCCACACTCACTAAATCTGCATTTATTTTGAAGCTCAAACTGGAGACTTCACCGCTTTTATTTGAACATGTGATGAGTTTATTCTGTATCTTTTAACAGCAGGCCAACCATAATATGCCGATTCAAATTCAACATAATTCAGGAGTTGCTCGTTGCGCTCTGCTGCCCCCTGTGGTCACAAACACACAGGACAGAGTGCGGTGCAGTGCTGCCCTCTTGTGGCTGAAACACCAAACAGCAGCTCTGTGATGGAAACCATTTACTCAACTACATTTAAAGTCACTTTACAGTGTTAGGATTTAATGAACCTCTCAAAACTAAGCGTCGATTGAAAGCGCTCAATCTACAAATGAGAAAATAAAACAGGGAAAGTGAAAAGGCCTGAAACAGATGTATGTTGAATATAAAAGTCCTTTCCCTACCCTGAAAGAACTTTAGGAAAATGAAGACATTGAAAACCTTCTTCAGTTGATAAAATATAAGTCAATTATATGGAATTGACTGCAGAAAAACAATACAAGAAAGCAGCGGAAACTTGACATCTTCCCAATTGCATTTGTTTTAATAAAAAAGGTTACAGTTTATCAGAAGTCGCTTCCACGTCACTTCATCACACGGAAATAATTTCATGTTCAA
The DNA here is from genome assembly GCA_016785305.1 of Colistium nudipinnis. Taxonomy (NCBI): domain Eukaryota; kingdom Metazoa; phylum Chordata; class Actinopteri; order Pleuronectiformes; family Rhombosoleidae; genus Colistium; species Colistium nudipinnis. The sequence goes on along the minus strand of JAFBJU010003584.1, from coordinate 140,868 downwards.
GGAGCAAAACTGAAAAGAATCAAATCCAGAAACGCTCACATGCTCCTGATAAAATACAAAGTGAGACTGGACAGACCCCTGTCCGTCTCCTACACAACTTAAACCCTTTATGATCGATTTCCTGCAGGGACAAACAAAAACCATGGGAAATCGGAGAAATCCTTCTGTTCTCAGTTAGCCGCGTTGCGGTTAGCTTAGCATAAAGACTGTAAGCAGAGGGAAACCGTTAGCATAGCCAGTGGATTTTCGAAAATGTCCGACTGCTCCTTTCAACTGTGTTTACTTGGACAAGGGGGCGGCGGCTTCAGTCCCCCTCCCCGATTGGCCGAGGCGTCTCAGAGCGGTTTGGGCAGGCTGGACACTTCGTCCGCGCACTCGTCGTAGGCATCCTGGTACTCCTGATGAGGTTTGATCAGGATCACGCAGGTGGGCCTCTTGGATCCTGCAGACGAACCCAGATCCTGAACAGAGACACAAACACGAGACCTTTGTCAGATCCAAGGTCTGGGACTTGGCGTCAAAGATCCTTTGTCAACTTTTCTGAAGGAAGCGACGTTGAGGACTGATCTCGTCTGATCCTCTATTGCCAGGTTCAAAGACTCTTCTTGCTACTTTAAACCGGTTTCTGTAACAAGTGGATCTCACCACTTTGGACGGGATGTAGGCGTACGGAAGGTTTCTGTCCTCACACATGATCGGCAGGTGACAGTACACGTCGATGGGCAGCGTGTCTCCGGCCAAGACCACGATCCTGCAGGGACCACGAGACCACATCGCAAAGACAGAGAGGCGTTAGGTACATTTATCTATTTAAAGCCGGATCAGTCAGACGGAGACACGAAATCAATAACCCTGAGGGCCAGAAATCCATCAGCTGACAACACACACGCGCACGTCACTCACCCTTTCTCTCCCTTGTTGATGAACTTCTGAACCTCCTTGACTCCTCTCCGGATGTTTTTCACTTTGGCAGCTGGAATCGATCACGAAGCAGATATTGATCAGCGGCTGATCAGGAATCAATGAACGAAACACGTGTTTATTTGTGCAGCGGAATAACCACGCGTGCCCGAGGATCAGAAAATGGCGGCGAGGCTCGTGCACGGCGACTCCACCAGAACACGTTACAAACCGAACCGAGTAACACCGACACGTGTGTGTAATTGCGGGTCTTTGCGCCTCACCCTTCTTCACGCAGCGGCTGATCAGGAATCAATGAACGAAACACGTGTTTATTTGTGCAGCGGAATAACCACGCGTGCCCGAGGATCAGAAAATGGCGGCGAGGCTCGTGCACGGCGACTCCACCAGAACACGTTACAAACCGAACCGAGTAACACCAACACGTGTGTGTAATTGCGGGTCTTTGCGCCTCACCCTTCTTCACGCACTTGTAGAGCTTCTTGCTCAGCTTCCGGGACGCGAGCGGCTGCGCGATCCGGTTCACGTTCGCGATCAGTTCGTGGTACGAGCGCTCCGCGGCGGCGGGAACCTCCGCGGCGACTTCCGCATTCTTCTCCTTAGTCATGTCTGGTCGAACGGTGTGATCGGAGGCGATAATCGATGACTGTTCGCTGCTGCTGCGTCTGAGCACGTGTTTCTCCTTCTTCTTCTTCTTCTTCTTCTTCTTCGTTGGTCTGACAGGAAACAGCCAGCCGGAAATGAGCACGGCTCCGGCCTTTCAAAGTAAAACACCACCGAAACACAGTATATATATATTTTTTTTATTTATCATCACAATCGTTCCACACCTCATTCAAGGCTCATTAAATGTACAGTTGTATAGTGTATTATTATTATTGTTGTGGTCGTATTAATTATATTAGATAGGCCGTTTGTCACTGCGATGACGTCATTAACGTTGGAAGACGTCACTCAGCATGGTGGGAAGTTGCCTGCTCTTTATCTCTGTGGAAATCTGACACCAGACGCACTGAGAACAGAAGGTGGAGAACAGACAGTCTCTGCACAGGCTGCCCTGAGAGGGGGAGCGCGAGAGAGATTTACCTTAGCAAAAACACTTTATTCAATATTTCAATAATAGAACAAGCTATTAAATGTGTCGAAATAGACATTCATTTATAAATTGTCATTTCCAATAAAAATATATATATTTCAAGCATCTGCCTTTTTTTAAAGTTCATAAAAGCTGCTTTGAGTCTTTTTGTCCTCACTCTGATGCCGTAGCGCTGCCGGACTGACGTCCTCATGGACATGGTGATGGGACGCGCGCAGCTGAAGACGTCCAGCAGGGGGAGACAGAGACATTGTCCCAGCTGTCTGGAGGTTCTACAGGCGAAGCACGGACAGCACCAGAACACACAGCAGCCTATAAACGCAGACAGGAAGTCACATGACCGTGCTCGTCCAATCACAGTGTCCCCCACAGTTTAACCCCAAAGGACAATAGCTCTCCGTACACTGTCTCATGTCCTCGCAGCAGTCGCAGATCCCGGACGTCCAATCGGCATCGTCCGAGGAACCGCTCGAGGCGCGAGGCTGTGACGACTCGGGCCAGTTCATGAGTTCAAGAGAAAAAAAATACAAAGCGCAGAGAGAGATCAAATCTCGTGCTTATTAAACCAGTGAAGAAGAACCGGAGGACTCCTTCCTACCTGTGTGCGAGCGCTTCAGAGACTGGATCCGGATTGGGAGTCTCTGGCTGGTTTCAGACAAACCTGAAAAACTGCTCTGACTGGAGGAGACCTGTTTCACCTTGTTTTTTTTTCAAGTTTATATATCAAACCGTCCAATAATACACACTCTGTTCATGTAAACACTTTATTGACAGTGCAGTCCTGTCAAACGTTTATAAGCGGCTTATCAGAAATCCCGCCATGGATCCGGCGATTAAGGGATTGTAGAAGCAGAGGACGATGGCGACGACGATGGTGATGCCCAACAGGACGCACACGGCGATGTTGAGGTTCCGGGAAGTGGAGCCGTGGCGTTCGGCGCCCACCAAGTCTCCCGCCATCTTACGGTCTCGGGCCTGGCCGGAACAGAGGTCGAAGGTCAGACGGTTGTTTTCGGGTTCTGCGCTAGAGTGGGCGGAGCCTGAACTCACCTTGACGGAGCAGATGACAGCCGCCAGCCCCAGGCAGAAGAAGTTTGCGTAGACAAAATTGAAGAGGGACCAGATGAGGTGGTCCCGGGGCGGAGCCGGGGGAGGGGGGGCGCTCATGTTCACGGTGGTGTAGCCTACCACCCCATGGGCTTCCTCGTACTTTGTGTCCTGCATTGGAACAGCGTGGTGGTGGTGGTGAAGATCCATCTCTGGGACACAAGAAGAAACAACAAGCAGTGAAACATCTGGAATCAGACCAACGAATAAACAAGATGAAGAAAACTGTCAGTAAAGTGAACACAAGCAAATCATAACACACAGAAACCCAACATATATTATTATGATCATTTTAATTATTATTTCACCTATATATACTGTATACAGGGGTCACTAATGCACACACGCAGATACACGAAAACGAAAGTGAAAAGGAGCAGACATTGTGCCACCCCTCCCCCACACACACACATTTTATTCTTTTGTTTTTTGTTTCTCAACCAAAAACAGAAAACGTCTTGCTCAGTTTAAAATTTCAAAGCCGAAATGAAAGAAAAGTTGAAGTTTTGAACTCCCGTGACATAAGTGAACATGCGGAGTAGAGAAAAAGGCATACATACCACAGAAGAAGAGAGAAGACGACTAACCCTCTGCGATGTCAGCTTCCCATCCAGCTGTTTCATTGGGTGATGACGCGACGCAAGTTGATCCGAACAGGATGTTTATGCCTCAGGGTGAAGATGTTTCCTCAGATCTGGACTTTTATTCTCAGCTCGGAGACACCGAAGGCAGCTTTCACCCATTTATTGTGTATCAGATCACGATCAACCAATCAATTCGTCTATGGATCCTACAGCAGATCATATCACAGCGTCTCCCAGACATGACATGTGTTACCATGGCGACGGGCCTGAGATTGAAGACATGGACGATGGTTGTCCCGCACAGGTGTTCTGGAATCTGGAATGTTCTTTTGTGTAAACATTGGGGCCCCCTGCAACTTCTGGAATGTTCCTGCTTGCATGAGATGCAGGACCTGAATGCCTCATGGGCCAAAAAATGTTACTTCACACAAACCTAGAGACAAATATTTGTGAATTAAAGGGCTAGTGAGATTATATCGTTTCTACACCATCCATCTACCATGAACCGCTGTGCATGATGGAAGGTCTCTGACGGCAATGCTCTCTGGGAATTGTAGTTGTTTATTTCAGTGGCAAGGGTTTATGTGTTCACTTGTTTTCAGCTCAGGGTCACATTGCTTTTTTGTCCTTCAACCGTCCGCAGGAAGACCTCCTTGTCTCCAGGGGCGGGGCTTCACCGATGGTCAGCTACGCAGTTCAGGGGCAGTACTCGTACTCGCTATCGTGGATCTGATAAACGTTGTCCACCGTGGAAACTTGACTCTGGAACAGGACTGAAGAGTTGACGAGCTGAGGACTGAGACACGCGATCAGATTCGTTTCATGCTCTGAGTCCAAATGACACAAAAAAATTACGTTTTTGTTCTGTGGGTTTCTGTCTCTTGTTTGCAGGATGTAAACTCCATCTCCTGCACATCCACCACATGTTTAGCTTAGCACAAAGATGGAGGAACCGTTAGCCTCCATCTGCTAACTGCTGCTAGCACCAACCGCTCTGCTGCCCACAGCCAAGAACAACACGTTCATGCTAAGCTAACAAGCGCTAGAGAGCGGGTCAGTGAAGAAGGCACCGGTCTGTTCACTGACCCATGTTTCAGCCGCAGATTTGAATGGACCACAAACTACAAGAGAAAATCTGAGGTGGAAACTCACGGTTTGAGTGGCCTCCATTTTCTCACTGCAGACACAAAGAAGAAGAGAAGCTGTTATTGCTCCCACACAAACATGCACATGGCCACAGGTCAGTGGGCAGCTCGGGACGCAGATTTTGGGGGGGCGCTGGGGGGCTAGTGCCTTGTCAATGGCCATTAGAGGTAGAGTCTCTCGGGTTAGTGGGGTGGTGGTTTCATCCATGTTTCCATGGGAGTCCGCCTTGACTTGCCCTCAAAAGGGCAACCTTCTGGTGGGGTGTTGACCCCGCCACGAGTCCACCTCTCCCCCCAGAAGAAGTGACACTTGATAAATAAACAAGGAATATTAGTCTCTGGGGCGTCCCACCACTGCGTCCTCTGAAACTTACCGATAATGCAGACCACTACTGCTGCTGTCAACACAACCATCAGCCCGAAGGAAATGCACACCCCAGCCCTAGCTCCGCCTTCCTGTGGACAAACACAGAGATGTCTTCAGAGTGGCAGGTTGGTGGACAGTCCATGAAAGGACAACACGGTCCTGCTGTCTCACCTCAATGCTGATCACGCTGCTGGAGGAGGAAGGGAAGGCAGATGTTTCCTGTGCAGCTGTGCTAGCAGCCGTCGGACCTGGATCGGTCGGTTTACTTGGACTGCGATTGGCTGGTGTCTCCTGTGTGAATGGCGCTGATATGCATAACACGTTATTACCACAGGAAGTGGGCGTGCCCTTCAGGACCTTCAGGCGTCCCGGCTCACCTGCGTCCACGCTAAGATCGAAGTGGTGCTTCTGGTCGTTGAAGAAGCCGGGGACCTCCACCCTGCAGCCGTAACGTCCGGCATCTGTCTCCGTCAGATTCAGGATGGTCAGAGACACGTCTCCTCGGTCCAGACGTCCCATCAGCCGGTACCTGTCCGACGCTCTGGTCTCCTTCTTCACCCTCAGGCCGTCTGTGGAGACGATCAGACGATGGCAGCCGAAGGACGGTAAATGTCCTCGACTCCAGCAGATGGACAGGGGACCCTCAGAGCCCACCTGGTAACTACAGGTGAGGGTGATCTTGTCTCCCCTCCGTCCTCTGAGCGTCCTATCTCCTCCACAGACTGAGGACACACACACACACACACACACACGCATTAACACTCTAAGAGTCACACGTGTCAAACTCAAGGCCTGCGGGCCAGAACCAGCCCGCCAGAGGGTCTGACCTGGCCCGCGGGCAGAGGCCAGGTCAGACCCTCGGGTTAGAGGCAAACTAAGCAATGGCCTAGGGCCCTGAGCACGAAGGGAGCCCCCCAAAAGACGGCTGTTTACATTGGTCCACAGCAACCTGAAAGCCCCTTAATTGACTGGCCGTGAGGGGGCACATGTTCAGGAACCCGTGGTACTTGCGCTCTGTCAAAAGTCTTGAAGCGTCCCTGGCCGCGTGATGACTTTGCAAAGTGTAAACAGACAGGCTCTCTCGTTACGTTTCCCATTCCTCTTTCTAGCTCCCGCCCCCAGAACATCCACCCAATCAGAACACACTTCCCCCACCAACTCACTCGGCAAATGTCACGAGGACTGTCAATCAAAACAGTGATGCATTCGCTTACATTCCGTAAATTTGTTTCGATTGTCATACGAGATATTTTTGACACAATGCTGAATGCCAAGAAAGTTGTGTCCTATTGGAGAAATATTATTCAGGAATATTTTGATTTTGCTCCATAATTCAATGTTCAATTGCAGGAGAAATAAAAGGTGTTGACCTGAAGTTTATGAGGCCTAATTCTACATTCACTCATCTTATAAAATCCTTTTGAATATTTCCAGTTTGGCCGGCCTGAGGCCAATTGGGCTGAATGGGCCCGTTCCAGAAGTGAGTCATAATATGATCCGAGCAGAACCTTCACTCAGACATGAACATATAATGCTGTTAAATTATAATGATCACACACACACCTGAGAGCAGAATGAGCAGGAGTCCGACTTTCATAATGGCTTCCGACAAACTGGCCCCACACGCACCCCTGCCCCCCCGTCTTCTGACATTTCCGGAGCGTCCTACTTCAACAGCTAGGTCAGCACATGACTTCCTTTTTGGTGTGAGTCACTTCCTGTATCTGAACTCTGAGTTTCACCTCATTAAAGGCGAGAGAAGAATGACTGCGAACAATGCCGGCTGCTTCCAGGACACGATGGTTCCATGGATCTGATCTCATGTGGAGAGAACGGCTTTATTTTCTCTCTCTTTGGACCCTGAACGCACCACACGCACATGACTTCATAACCACAAGAATAAAAGAATAAAGACAATAACATCCAGTGATCAGATATTCAACAGCTGCTGGATCAATAAGTGATAGTATTGGAGGAAACTTTGTTTTCCGTCTCCGTCTCACACAGACTCCTCCCCCTCCTGGCCTCTGATTGGTTCACCGTCCGGTCAATCTCAGGCCTCCCGTCGTGCCTCCACACTCCTGCGTGCGCTCAGGAAGTAGCACTGTTATCGCCATGACGACCCCCCTGCGTGCGTGTTACCTGTCCGGTGTGTGCACATGTGAACGGCGGCAGAGCAGGAAGGAAGACGATGAAGCGGATTCTCAAGGTGTCTCCGACGAAGGTTGCCTGTTTTTCCAGCTGATGATTTTTGAGACGAGACTGAAAGAAAAAAAGATTTGAGTTTGAATGTTCAAATGATCCAGTTTCATGGATTCTGCCTGAACAGAACATCGCGCGTTGGTACCTGAACTCGAGCCATCATTGGCTGCGTGGCGTGGATGACCTCGCTTCTGGTGTCCTCTGTCAAGTCTCTCGTGGTGTCACCTGATAAACCAGAGAATCAAAGTGAAGGTCAAAGACCCAACAGAGACACACTGGACCCCTGAGGACATGCGTGTGTACTCACTGGGTGTCTTCAGGTGTCCGTCCTGTCCACAGGGCGAGCGTCAGGCCGACGATGATGAGGTGGACGTTGGTTATTGGGTCGTTGAAGAGACCAGGAAACTGAAGTCTGCAGTGATAGAGTCCAGGGTCCGAAGGACGGGAGGCGGAGATGGACAGAGAGGACGAGGAGCAGGTGAACCTGCAGAGACATGGTTGAGGTCAAGGTCGAGGTTACCTGTGTGACCTCCCGTAGAGGACCTGGTTTCCGGCGGCGTTGATCACTGTGTTGCGGCAGGTGAACAGTGACGCTTGGCCCCTCCGCCAGCACACCTCCACGCCGCTCTGCTTCTTCAGCTCCAACCGACACGGCAGTGTCACCCTCTCTCCGGCCACGCCCACCACCGTCTCCGTGGTGACCGCGGACACACGAGCTGCTGCTGACACACACACACACTTTGTTAACTCAGAGCCGCACAGAGAATCTGAAAGTCTGAAAGTTCCGTTTCAGAGTGAGGCAGCCATCGACTCGTTAGAACCAGATAAACCATGTGACTCACCTGAGAGGACGCAGATGACGGCGCGCTGCAGACAGACTCACTTCCCTCTCTGCTCATCCTGGTATTTATAGACCTCTGTTTCGCTTATTTGAGCCAACACGCTAACATCGGCCGGCCAGAAGGACATTTTCTCGTGAACACTGTTGGTGATGTCATAGATCCAAAAATATAATAACATCCATGGCTTCTTCATCGATGGAGACCGACTGTGTCCAGTGTCCCTGCAGAGGACCAACGTGTCCCCTAGGCGTCAGTGTCCAACAGTGAACAACTTCATGTCACTGAGACGCTCTCTCTCGGGAGGTCAAAGGTCAGGTGTTTTCACCTGATGTCCTTGGTGTCCTCAGACCATGATGAGGACCAGAGGTTTGAAAGCCGTCAGCTGGAGAGGATCTAAGGGGAAGAGAGACAGTTTCATTGAATAACTGGGATCCATCGTGTGCTTTGGGTGCGGAGCCTCTCTGATGGAGACGCGTGATCCAAGTCTGGATCCAGAATCTCGTCTTCATGGTTACAGTTTATGCTCCATTTCGTTCTTCAGACTCGGAGGTGGACATCTCAAATAAACACGTCTTCCCTCCTGCACCTGAACGCAGCACAAACCCCGGTCAAAAGGTCAGTACAAAAATAACACTGATCATGGACACATGCGACCAACCGTTGATCCATGATGTCACAGTACACACACACGCCATGAACTGCAAAGTACCCGAACAGGAATCCACTCAAAGTCCAAAACTCGATGATGATGTCACAGTCAAGGGTCTAAAAAGCGCCGTACCCGTAGAGTACCTCAGTGCTGCAGTATCTGAGTACATGTACTTCATGATGTGAGAGTGTTACTCCAGGAATGTGGATTTCAAGGGACACGCTGCCATTTTTAGACTAAAACCTCGTCATTCAGAGGAGAAGACGTTTTAATGTCGGTTCCTCGTGTCGTTTTTTTATCGAACAATCAATTGTGAATTCAAACCATCAGAAACTGAACTTTGACTGGTCCTGTGCGTGGGAAGCGGATGCGCCATGAAACTCTATGTATTTGTATTTTGGATGAAAGGAGGGTTGAGATGTTTGGGGAATAAAAAGATAAAGTCTGAAAAACAAACACCTCCGTTTTTGGACGACATTCTTTGTCGTTATTCATCAGAATATTGTTTCAAAATGTCCTTCGTGGTCTGTTCTATCTTTACCGTGGCTTTACGAGTCTAATTATGAAGTATAATATCTATGTTGGGGACCTTTGGCCTGCTGTGATTGGCCACATTTAGTTTCATCTGAAAATAGAGACTGAAAAGGACGCGGACGTGTCAGAGAGACGAGTCCGTCCTCCTCTACCCAATCAATCAATCAATGCACCTCTCTCTTCCTCTCTCTCTCTCTGCGTTTTTTTTTCTTCTCTCCAAACTTTCCCACATCAGACACTTGGTCCATAAAAGGAGATGGAGTCCTGGATCAGACCCGAGGAGGAGCTCCACGAGAGGACCGCTCTCCTCCCCGAGGAGGACAGACAGAGACAGACAGAGAGAGAGAGACAGAGACATGTCTCTGGGACGCCAGCTGCCTGTGGCTCTGCTCCTGTCCTCCTTCATCGTGGTGGCGGTGGTTGGGAACCTGCTGGTGATCCTGTCTGTGGTTTTGAACCCACGCCTGCGGACTCCCACCAACGGCTTCATCATCAACCTGGCGGTGGCCGACCTGCTGCTGGGGTCCACCGTGCTGCCGCTGTCCGCCAGCCTGGAGGTGAGACCCCGTATCGAGCCCCCGTCCATGGCCTGAGAGCTCAGAGGTTCTCAACTGGAAGTGTCTGTGCAGGTTCTGGGCTCCTGGGTGTTTGGGCGCATCTTCTGCGACCTGTGGGCGGCGGTGGACGTCCTGTGTTGCTCCGCCTCCATCATGTCTCTGTGCGCCATCTCCATCGACCGCTACATCGGCGTCCGTTACCCGCTGCGCTACCCCGGCGTGGTCACCGGGCGGCGGGCGCTGATGGCCACGCTGGGCATCTGGATCCTGGCCACTGTCATCTCCGTGGGGCCGCTGCTGGGCTGGAAGCAGGCGCCGTCCCAGGTATGACCTCATGTGTTTATGTCCTCAGAGACAGGAAGTGTTTTTTAATAAGGTGTCTCACTCTGAGCCTCCTCTCAGAGGCTAAACAAACTCTGAGCTGGTGGCGGTGAGGTTTATATTGCATGTATATAATGGGTCCGGCGATGACCTTTGACCCCGGTCCACAGGACGACACCCAGTGTCAGATCACGGAGGAGCCCTTCTACACGCTCTTCTCCTCCCTTTGCTCCTTCTACATCCCGCTGTTCGTCCTCCTCGTCATGTACTGCCGTGTCTACGTGGTGGCCCAGCGCACCACGCGCAGCCTGGAGGCCGGCGTGCTGCGGGAGCGCCAGCTGTCGCTGAGGGTCCACTGCAGGACGCCGCGGGTCCAGACCGCTCCGGGTCGCAGCGCGCTGTCCCTCAAACTGCTGCGGTTCTCCAGGGAGAAGAAAGCCGCCAAGACGCTGGGCGTGGTGGTCGGCATGTTCGTCCTCTGCTGGCTGCCCTTCTTCCTCGTCCTGCCCATGGGTACGTGAGCGATCATCGACCGCGCGCAAAATCCCACCATCCGCCTCGCCGTCGATAATAATGCATCAGTAAGGTTTGGTCAAAGGTCACACAGAGACAAAACCTGTCTCACGACCAGAAACAAGGATCGGCAGATCATCAATGCGATCGTGAATTCTGATCAATAACAGGAAGTTCATGAGAAACGTCACCAGCTGTGAGATCAGAATAACATTCATCCGAGTACAACCAAAACTGATCCGGCCAAATGAGGAATGGCCCACAATCCCTCTGGGCGAGAGAACGAAGTGGTTTAAACCCAGCGTGAGGAAACCTCACCTCTATTTTCTTTTCGCTTCAAAGACAGACACGAACCTCGAATATCAGCAGGTTTAAAAATCCATAAACATGAAGTAAAGGATTCGATTGGGCGCAGCTGACAGGAAGTTGACGGGTTAATTTATACTGCGGACAGGAAGCTCTGAGGTTATATTCAGAAAGTGTTTTTGGATTTATTTTGAGCTAAAAGCCAAAAGGTTCATCTGGTGCTAAAATAGAGAAAAAAGAAGAATCATAGTCAGAGAAGAATCCAGATCAATGTGTCACAGGTTTTTTTTCTCTCCTGACCGGACTCCCGGAGTGAATTCCTCCTCTGCAGTCAGACGTCCGCCTGAGGCCCGATGACCCTACAAGTCCATGTGCGGGGAGACAAAATCCTTCTGCTTGGCCGCTGTAATCTGAAGATCATCAAAGACCTGATCCTCTAGATGCCCCTCCACACCTGGGGAGGAAGATCTGTGTGAATGATGATGATGATGATGATGATGATGATGATGATGATGATGATGATGATCTCTGTGTCTCAGGTGCGTTTAACAGCAGCCTTCGTCCCCCGGAAACGTGCTTCAAAGTTATTTTCTGGTTGGGATATCTCAACAGCTGCTTGAACCCCATAATCTACCCGTGCTGCAGCCGGGAGTTCAGACAGGTACCACAGATACCACTGAAAGTACTCCTAATACTACCAGTACTACCTCTGACTGGTTTCACGTTTTCAGGCCTTCCTGCGGATCCTCCGCTGTCAGTGGAGGACCAGGCCTCCTGGTCTGAGGGCTGCCAGCGCTCCTCCACCGGTCCCGGTCCACGCCGTGTCCCCTGCAGGCTGCGACCGATAAAAATCTAATTCATCAAATGCTTTTGAAAATATATCAATTAACAGGAGACTTCACTGAAAAAAATGTATCCTCAATAATCTAAAGACCTAATATAATAAACTTCACTCACTAGCTTTAGCGCTAAACTAGCAAAGACCTTCTGATTTTTCTTACAGTATTTATTTATTTATGATGCTATAGTGTTAAAGAAAACATGTGCTTGACGATGTAAAATTGAGCCAAATTTGACCAGACATTTTATAATCACAATATATACATATATATAATTGTTCCATTATTTCAACAGATGTCTTAAAAATAATGTCATATTTAAAATATATAGTATATAGATATACTATATATATTTTAGTGTGTGTGCCGAGGGCAGTTCTTGTTTATCCCTGTCTCCAGCTACCATTGTGTATTGTTGTTGAGTCATTTTTCATTTTCATTGTGTAACGTTTGATAAAAAACATGGTTTACATAAATCAACGATCTTCTAGCACCGACTTTTCTTGCATAATGTCCTTGATGGATATATTGTTTTTCACAGAACAATGCCACCCAGTGGTTGGACGGCGTCCCACTGAGCATCTGAGGCGAGATGCATTGTGGGACGTGTAGTCCAAGTTGGGTAAATTTGGATTCGGATACTGATCTTCGCGGCTTGTTTGGTTCGGGACATTTTTTTTTTGTTCTTTTTCTGGACGGGAGCAAAGGTGACGTTGAACCAGGAACCGGAAGTCAAACCGCGTCACGAACAGTGACGCAGTGTCGGGCACCCGGCTCCTGATTGGTGCATCCGCCTCCCGGAGCTCAGAATCTCCCACGAGAGATCCGCCCTCCGAGACTCTGCCGCTTATTGGGCAGGAGAGCTTTAATAGGTTCAGGGTGGAGCCTCCTCTTTGATTGGTCCGTCTGGAAACTTCCCGCTCTTTGCGGAAATAAATAGCAGCGTTCACCACTTTACCCTCCACAGTCTTTTTCAGTCAATCATCAACCCAAATCGAAGCATGTCTGGACGCGGAAAGGGAGCCGGCAAAGTCCGAGCCAAGGCCAAGACCCGCTCCTCCAGGGCCGGCCTCCAGTTCCCGGTGGGTCGTGTCCACAGGCATCTCAGGAAGGGCAACTACGCTCAGCGCGTCGGTGCCGGAGCTCCGGTCTATCTGGCCGCCGTGCTCGAGTACCTGACCGCTGAGATCCTGGAGCTGGCCGGGAACGCGGCCCGCGACAACAAGAAGACCCGCATCATCCCCCGCCATCTGCAGCTGGCGGTCCGCAACGACGAGGAGCTCAACAAGCTGCTGGGCGGAGTCACCATCGCTCAGGGCGGCGTGCTGCCCAACATCCAGGCCGTGCTGCTGCCCAAGAAGACCGAGAAGGCCGCGGGCAAGAAGTGAGCCCCGGGACCCCCGACCACCACCACCACCACAACGGCTCTTTTAAGAGCCACGCACCCACCTCAGTGAAGAGCTGCTCGTCCTCTGATCCGTTGATAATAACCTTAGTGATGGAAATACACACACGCGCAAACGAGAGATGGAAACGTATTAGAATAGACAACACCAAGTAACATTACTTTGTGAGTGATGCAAACAAAATGTCGGCTAAATGTCAATACAAGTGCCCCAACATGAAAGCAACTTCTCTTAAGCGGGGACGTTGATTTAATTTGCATGTTGTTAATTGACTATTGGTTGGAATAGTAGCTCTCCGAATGCATCTATATATATATAGAGATATATGATATATGATATATATATGTGTATATATATATATATATATATACACATATATATATATATATATGAATTATGCGTAACGCTTTTTCCGTAAAGATTCAGTTGTTGGTACATTAGATTTTTTTGCGATAAAGATATTTCAGTCCAGTATGGACGTGACGTCACGGACGTAGCGGTTTAAAATTCAGGCTGAAACAACGGCGCATGCCCAGGGGTACTTCAACGAACAGCCAATCCCGTGCGTGCAACAGCACAGTTCGATCTGCAACGAGGCTCTAGAAATAGACCGCTTGGTTTGAGGAGGCCCTGTCCAGATTCTGCAAATCCGGCGAATATGGCCCCCGATCCGGTGAAGGCCCCAAAGAAAGGCTCCAAGAAGGCGGTGACCAAGACCGCCGCCAAGAGCGGGAAGAAGCGCAGGAAGTCCCGCAAGGAGAGCTACGCCATCTACGTGTACAAGGTGCTGAAGCAGGTCCACCCCGACACCGGCATCTCCTCCAAGGCCATGGGCATCATGAACTCCTTCGTCAGCGACATCTTCGAGCGGATCGCCGGCGAGGCTTCCCGCCTGGCTCACTACAACAAGCGCTCCACCATCACCTCCAGGGAGATCCAGACCGCCGTCAGGCTGCTGCTGCCCGGGGAGCTGGCCAAGCACGCCGTGTCCGAGGGCACCAAGGCCGTCACCAAGTACACCAGCTCCAAGTAAAAGCTTAACCGCCTCCACGCTTTACTGCCACCAAACAACGGCCCTTCTCAGGGCCACACACTCTCCGCCTAAGCGAGCCGCCTCTCCTCTCAACATGTGTCTGTGTATTTGCGTGTAAACATTAAAAAAACGTAATTTTACCACCAGAAGTCGGGTTGAAATCTTCATTTATTCTCAATGATCCGCTTTGGTTTTACCGGAAACCGATCCTTTCAGTTGTGCACACTTCTGTGTGGTGTGTTGGTGTTTCTGCTAAGACGTAACTTAAAAAAGCAGAAAAAACAATTAAAATATGTTACTTCCTCAGAAAACATTACCTGTCATTACATGTGTATTGAAAGACCGTTACTCCGTTACATTTCACATACTTCCCTAACAAGAGCCCCCCAATGATCAGGTAACCGATCTATTGATCGTGGTCCCTCTCGAAAGAATGGGGCTGCAGTACCGGTAACGGCCATCGCGGAGAGTGGCGCTGTTTTTTGTGTCATCTGGTAGGGCACGAGAGATGAGTGTTATAAACCAACAAACAAAAGAAATCAATTTAAATCATTATTTTTATCTTCTTATTTCCTTTTTAAAAACGTACAATTCAAATTGTATTTCCCTATTCATTCCAGTTTAATAATAATAATAATAATATTGGTATTCATTAGACGGACGTTTTTAAAGCTCCGATCTTTCATGAACTCTTTTCTTCCGAGGCCGTTTAACCGGCGACTTTGATGATTGGTCTATCCTAAGTTTCAAACTCGTCTCGTCCAATAGTTGATCCCGCACAACGCGCGCCTAGTCCAATCGGCGCAGAGGTCGCGCCGACGCTTCCTTTATAAACCGGCTCCTCTCCGGTCGCCCGCCACACTCACTGATCCACCAACATGGCCCGTACTAAGCAAACCGCTCGTAAATCCACCGGAGGCAAAGCCCCGAGGAAGCAGCTCGCCACCAAGGCCGCCCGCAAGAGCGCCCCGGCCACCGGCGGAGTGAAGAAGCCTCATCGCTACAGGCCCGGCACCGTCGCCCTGCGGGAGATCCGCCGCTACCAAAAGTCCACCGAGCTGCTGATCCGGAAGCTGCCCTTCCAGCGCCTGGTCCGCGAGATCGCCCAGGACTTCAAGACCGACCTGCGCTTCCAGAGCTCCGCCGTCATGGCGCTGCAGGAGTCCAGCGAGGCCTACCTGGTCGGCCTGTTCGAGGACACCAACCTGTGCGCCATCCACGCCAAGAGGGTCACCATCATGCCCAAAGACATCCAGCTGGCTCGCCGCATCCGCGGAGAGAGGGCTTAAGCACCCCCCGAGACACAGACTCCCACAACGGCTCTTTTCAGAGCCACGCACCGAGATCTCAAGAAGCAGTTCCTCTACTGACAATGCACCGAACGAAAAACCCCAAGTTTATCGTAGACACTGACAGTCATATTTGGTTCATCTGGCCCTCATTGGCTTAGTTGTGTTTCACTCATCCATCAGTTATACACTCCTCGCCTTTATATGCTTTATCTGCGTATGTTTTAATTATTTCAAGTACACCAGAACGGTTTCCTCGGTATGTGCGCACACAAGTGACGATAATTACGACTATCTGCTCCGAATGATTGTATATCCTAAGCGGAACTCCTATTTCGGTGGTGGTCCTGTGAGGGGGAGCTATTTGGCTGGTGCACCCTGCTACAAGCCATAGACAGTATTTGATGAGTATTTTATATATGTTATCATGTCAGCGTTGTCTCTCACAAAGCGAATATACGTTCGCTTTGTATATATATATATATGTTTCTCTGGGAAACTTCCGGATCTCCCGTGTCTTTCACACTGAGTAGCCAACTAAACGGGGCCGGACTTGTCCGTACATGTCCCGTTTATGGTGTGGGCGTCCTACATACGATAAATAAAGAGAATATATTGATGCAGCAAACCCTATTTCATATACGTATATGTTTTAAATGCGATGCCACTACTAATAGTTAAAGGATCCGAGGACGAGCAGCTCTCCACTGGGGTGGGTGCGTGGCTCTTAAAAGAGCCGTTGTGGTGGTGGTGGTGGTCGGGGGTCCCGGGGCTCACTTCTTGCCCGCGGCCTTCTCGGTCTTCTTGGGCAGCAGCACGGCCTGGATGTTGGGCAGCACGCCGCCCTGAGCGATGGTGACTCCGCCCAGCAACTTGTTGAGCTCCTCGTCGTTGCGGACCGCCAGCTGCAGATGGCGGGGGATGATGCGGGTCTTCTTGTTGTCGCGGGCCGCGTTCCCGGCCAGCTCCAGGATCTCAGCGGTCAGGTACTCGAGCACGGCGGCCAGATAGACCGGAGCTCCGGCACCGACGCGCTGAGCGTAGTTGCCCTTCCTGAGATGCCTGTGGACACGACCCACCGGGAACTGGAGGCCGGCCCTGGAGGAGCGGGTCTTGGCCTTGGCTCGGACTTTGCCTACTCCCTTTCCGCGTCCAGACATGGTTCAGTTCTAAAGTTCGTTCAAAAGAGCGAAAAGGGGAAAACGATAGTACAGGTTAGCTGCGACTACGACATTTATACTCTAAGCGACTGAGCCCTGATTGGTCAGTCTGAGCGTGTTTGGGATTGTCCAATCAGAGAAGAGATACTCTAACTCTTGACGTGGTGATGACATCGTTTCCGCTTTGAGTTGATTTTCAAAATAAAACAAAGCAGTGGCGAGTTTTTTTTTAACTTTATTACGTGACATTGGTTCTTTCCAAAGTGACTCGCAATAAATGATTGTATACATGTTCACTTATATAAAAATAACATTACAAATAAAATAAAAAAATATCTAAATACAGGCTACCAATAAATAAATCACCTGGACACACAGTAACTTGTGTTTTCATGTGTTTATTTCTGGTTTATTTATACATGACATCATCATCTGGTTTAGTGCTGAAGTCGTTCACTGCAGAAACCCCAGGACATGAAGAGGTTCCAGGATACTGTCAATGACTTTTGAGGTTGTCATTATTTCTACTACATGCACATGCCAAAGTCTCGAGCTTTAATGTTTGCTGTTTCCAATCAATGCATTTATTGATTTTCAGTTAGTTGTTGGTATGAATGATTCAAATTCTGGTAAAAAAAAAGTTAAGAGAATAAAATCGTCAAAAATGATCAAAATTAAAAAAATTTGGACTTTGTGTATTATTATTGACTTTATTCTTACGATTCCACTTCATTGAAAGTAATTATCCGTCTCACAAGAGGAAATCTGCACACAGATGTTCAGAAAGGGCAGATTAAGGAGAGTTTGACCCTAGTTGATATACGAGACTCTCACTCTAATATAAAGATAATATTTCAGTTCTATGTTGATTAAAACAAAGACAAACCTTCCTGAAATGTTTGTCTTTCAGCGTCATTCCAGTTGAAATGATTATAATGTTCATGTCATTTTTCGGCTGATCTCTGGAGGTCCAGGACCTGCTGGGTGTGAAGTTGACCGAATCGACCAATCAGAGCAGCAGAAACAGGAGTTCAGCCAATCAGGTGATTCCTCTCCACCAGTGTCCTCCGGAGACCTCGGCCCATCCAGCCTCCGTCGTTAGGACGTGGCGGCCTGTTTGTTCCGAAAGGTTTCGAAGAACGCAATCATCCCCTTCCTCACGCCGCCGCCCTTCGTCATCCTCGGCATCATCGTGGCGGAGCCGCTGTTGCCGTGGTAATGGGAGGTGAGTGGAGGAAAGGCAGCGCTGTCCATGGAGTTGGCCCGTTTGACCTTACAGGGGTTTGCACGCCGTGACTTTGACCTGGGAGGAGGAGTCTGAGCCACGAGACACTTCTGATACTGAACCTGATGGGGACGAGAGGACGGACCAATCAGAGACGGCCCTTTAACACCGTCGGAAAGACAGGCAGACAGACGGGCGCCTCACCATACACGCAGCCTGGACCGCCTCCGAGATGATTCCTGCGTCTGGCTCACACCAGAACACGTGACACTCGAAGCGCTGCGTGCCGCCGTCCACGATCACGGCGAAGGTGCGGTTGTCGTGGCCCACGCCCAGAAAAGTGAGAAAGCGCACTTGGCACTCCCAGAAAGGCTCCTCCCCTTCCTGTCAGGATCAGGTGAGACGGATTAGACGGAGCGGCGGTGACCTTTGACCCATGTAGTGCGCGATCATGCCGTACCTCTCCCCTCCACAGAGACAGGACTTTATCCGAGACGTGGATCACAGTGGCCTCCCACTCGTCTCGGTCTGTGGAGTTCATGATGCTTTCGATGGCTCGGTTCAACACCTCCATTCCTGAGAAATTCGTTCAACGTTACAGGCTCCGCCCCCCATGGTTAAAATCCACAAACTGTGCAAAATCCTTTCACAGTCAATCGTTTCAAACACCAGACATGTAAAGCTTGAACACGAGAGTTAGAGTTGACCACGAGGCGTGTTCTGGCATGTTCAGGTGACCTACCCATGGCTCTGGACACCGGCAGGTTACCGATGTACTGGACCTCAAACTTCTGGACCTGCTGTTGAACGGCCTCCAGAAACTCAACTGAAACAACGACAGTGTGTTGTCATGAACAAAGAGCCAATCAGAGGGCGGCAGGTGATCGGGGAAGGGCAGGTGAGTGACCTTGTCTGGGCAGGTCCTCAGGTGAGATACTGTCCATGGTCAAAGAGCGAGACGACCTCATCGGCGTCTTCTCCGACATCATCTACAAAGATCACGACAGGTTCACAACAGATATCTCGCACTGTGAATACAGTCAAGGATAAGCTAACGTAGCATGCTAACACGACATGCTAAGTGTGGTGGTGCATTCACTGACCTTGAAGCACATCTCATGCAGAGCTGTGGCGATGGTTTGAGCAGGAGCGTCGCAGCGGAACACGTGACACTTGAGGACACAGCTGTCCTTATCTCCTGCTACGAAGGCAAAGTCCCTGAACGCACCACACACACGCGCGTTGTGACGGACCATGTGATCACGTGATCAGCAGCTTACATATTCAATCATAAATGTCCCTAACATACATGATGAGTGTGAGGCTGTGTAGAGTGGTTTACCTGTCCCTGCAGGTGGGTGGGGGGGGGGGGGGGGGGGGGGGGGGGGGGGGGGGGGGGGGGGCGTGTTAAAGAAACAGAGAGTGAGTGTGTGTTGGTGCACAAGTAAACAAACTGTGAGTCAATAAAAAATCAACAGGAAGTGAAAGTGAAACAAAGAGAGACAGGCCGCTCCGATTGGTTTACCTGCCATTGTTGCAGCCCACTCCCCAGACCCGGATGTTGTTGATTGGCTGAGAGTGGAGGGGGGTGTGGTCTAAAGGGTCCAACAGGGTCAGGTTGTCTTTCTTCAGAACCAGCATCATCTCTTGACCCTGCACAGGTTGAACCGGTCACAACCAGAACCAGAACCAGAACCTGACGGCGCTAGCGCTGTGTCTCACCTCCCCCGAGGCTCCCGGCCGGTCTCTCTGCTCCGGGCCTTCGGACAGCTGCTGGATCACATGACTGACGGCGAGACTGCTGCGTCCAGGAGACAGGTCCTCCTCCTCCACCTGCAACCAGCCCAGTGAACGCACCGCGAAACACTGACAGACAGAGGAAATGGTCAGTGCATTGTTGGGAGGACCCAGGACACAGAGAGACACGGATTAAGAGAGATTAATGGTAGAGCGAGAGAGAGAGAGTGCAGATTAGAGCAAGACAGATGACAGCTCGCACTTTATCAGTTTCTATCAGGTGAATGTCTCTTAGTGATGTCATCTGTACCTCCATGACATCACGGTGAAACTGATCCGTTATATACATAGTTGTTGTTATTGCTGTTGTGGCGGCGGTGGTTGTAGTGGCAGTGTTGATGGTCGCGGTTGTTGTGGTCGCGGTGGTTGTGGTCAGTGTGGATGTGGTCGCGGTGGTTGTGGCGGCAGTGTTGGTGGTCGCGGTTGTTGTGGTCGCGGTGGTTGTGGTCAGTGTGGATGTGGTCGTGGGGGTTGTGGTGGCGGTGTTGGTGGTCGCGCACATACCTTGGAGCCTGGGTCCTGGTTGCTCAGATATTCTCGGTGCCATGACGACCTGAGGAAAGAGTTGTGGTGAAGTTTGCGTTTGAGTTGCGTTTGTTGATGGGGTGAACGTGTCCCTCACCTGTCCTCAGCGTCCATCTCTCTGCTGACGTCCTGCCGTCCACCGTCCTCCTGCGGAGACACACGCACACACCTGATCTTCACCTGTTCTCATGGGTTCTCCCGGACCGGTTGTGACCTGCTCTGACCTGTGTGGGGAGCGCCGGCGCCCCCTTCAGGTTGGGGTGTTGCCACTGGGTGGTTCCAGTGGGAACATGCCAGTAGTAGGTTCCTGTGGAGTCCTTGATGGTTCTCCAGCCGGGGGGCAGGTCCTGGTCCAGCTGCAGGTTTTGGTCGCTCCAGATGTTGTCTGCAGACGGAGAAGTTTGGTTTCATGTTTCGGAGATAATGAAGAATCTGAATAAATAATGAACATCAGAGACGCCAGCTGCTGAATCAGCCGAACGATCGATACGGAGGCTCACTCGCTACCCACAATGCAACACACTCTTGACAGAAGAACGCTGCATGTATGTTTAACTCATATCATCCATAAATGGATCTGGTAATCCAGCAGCCAAAGGACAGGAAGCAGAGTCACTCAGGTAACTGTGTGTGTGTGTCCGGATTGAGCTTTTTTCAGGATGAGGTCATGGAACTGACGATGACCTCTAACAGTCTGAACATCATTCTTCAGTTCATGTTGTGACTCCTCCCACACGCTCATGTGGGTTATGAAATATTTCCTTTAATAAACTAGGAACACGACAATTTAAAAGACAGTCAACATCCTGGTAACGCTGTGGATTACAGGAGCCTGTGTGTGTGTGTGTGCGTGTCTTACCATCATAGTTGACTATGATGATGGCCAACATGTAATCCTTCCCCATCATGGCTCCGCCCTCCAGCCTGATCAGCTGACCACACACACACACACTGAGGCCCAGATGTTAAACCCTCCGTCTCTCTCTCTCTGTCCTCGTCTCTGAGTGTCTCTCGTCTCTTGTCTTCTTCTTCTTCTCTCGTCCCGTTGTGTCCTCTCTCTCTCCTCTCTGCCTGCTGAAGGATGCTCTCCTACTCCTCCTGGTCCTCCTCCCTCTCTCCTCCTCCTGGTGATGTCATCACTCTTTCTCTCTCTCTCTCTTCGCTCGCCCTGCACTGTAAAACCAAGCTCACTCACTGAATGTTTTACAGCATCAGATGATTGAAATGATGAATTATTATTATTATAATTATTGAATTGAACTCAAGGTGGAGGTTTGAGATAACTTTATTGACAATGATTCCGGGAAACAAAATCTATCGGTTAATTTAACAACCAGTCACGTGACTTCAATTCTAAACAACAGATTCTCACCTGACAGATGACGTCACCGAAGGTGTGGGACGTGTCCGGGAAATATTTTGCAGGAAGCGAGTGAATCACAAGTACATAGCCTGAAGTCAGATTTTCAAAGTAAAAGCCCTTGATGAAACCAAAAAACAGCTGCAATATATATTTATATATATATATCAATAATAAATGTATTTCATGTCAAATATATATAAATGTTCACACACATACATATTTAATCGTATACAATAAACGGGTCCCGTGTCCAGCAGTCTCTTACTTTGAAACTACAGCAGACGTTGCCATGTGTTTCACCCGGATGGATTTCGTCGGCACTCCGCAGCTCTCCGTAATGTTCCCTTAAAGTCCGCGTTTGTCTTTCGAACTAAATATTAATTCCAAGCCGAATTTTGCCGACTTAGGTCAAACTTAGCTTTAGCTCTTCGTGGGTTAGCCGTTAGCCGTTAGCTTAGCCTGCCGTGGACATGTCGGAGGACATGTTCGTTAAACCCGGTGAGTCCTCACTCCTGATGACTAATGATATCAAAGTGTGTGGGAATATTAGTTTATTAGTTCGGTTTACGAAGCGAGTGACGAGTTCAATCTTGTGCGAAGCCTCCAGGAAAGTTGACTCTTTGTCAACATCCAATATCCCATTGGTTGTTAAGATAAGATAATGTGCGGTGTTGCAGCAGCAAGGTAAAACGTATCCAAACATAAACGACGCAGGTTCAGAACCAAGTCAACTAAGACGGTGCAAGAGTGGAAAAGTACTGAAGAAACAATATATGCGCTGGCCTGAGTATATGTAAGCAGCGCAAGAATTGAGAAAAAAAGTATGAATGGAACAGTCCAAAAAAATGAATGGCATTGAATTGGTGTCACAGGTGAACCAAATATGTCGAATTTCGAAATCAAAATGATGAACCCTACATTGGAATTCACAGTAAACAATGCTTCGATAAGATGAATCGAATGGGCATTATTACTTGTATTATTCAACGATTTGTCACTCGTGAAACTTGGATTTATTTCTCCAAGGAAGTGGATCGGTGGATCTGATTGGTTAGCGTTGGTTGTCGTCATTGTCGCGCGTTGTGTGTGGCATGGAGAAGAAATCCCCGCCGATGCGGAACAATAAGATGTCATTCATGAAGCGTGAGATGAATGAGGCTCCCTCATGCAAAAGAATATGTGTTGCCTAGGTAACCAGGAGCGAGGATGGAACGACCCTCCTCAGTTCTCCTACGGCCTTCAGACGTCCCACGGACCTCAGAGGAACCTCCTGAACAAGAGAGCGGCCCCACCCGGTTCAGGTAGGAAGACGCACCTGTCCTCTGTGGATTATATCATTCTGTCATGGTGTTATTATCATGACCTGATGAAGACCAGAACATCTTGTCTCTGATCGTTCCCTAGGTGCAGGAGCCCCGCCCCCTTTCTCTCCTCCCGCTCCCACCCTGAGTGGCGTAGCCCCGCCCCCTATGCGCCCAGGTGAAGCAGGTGTGGTCACGATTGACAGCCCATCTTGCAGTTCCTTTTCTTGATACAAGCATATCTTTGACATCACAGCTTGTCTTCCACCTGGCCGCGTGGGCACGCCCCCTCCTTCCTCAGGGCCAATGAGAGCTGACCAACCGTCAGACAGCAGCCAATCAGAGAGTGAGCCGGACGTGGAGGAGGTGCTGAAGGTGTTGATGGGAGCGCTGGCCTCCTGCAGACAGACGGTCAAAGTGAGTTCATCAATCAATAATCATTTTATCAAGAGACTATTTTTAGCATCATTACTCGGGGTTGTAACATTCAACTGTTGCTTTTGGGTGGCTTTTTTGCTTCTGGTTCCACACCAGATTCTCCTGAAGCAGTTTTGCTGGCTCTGTTTTTTTTGTGTGTTCATGAGAATAACCTTCATCTGCAGGATCAGGTGTGCAATGAAGTGGAAAAGAGGCTCCGCCTCCTGGAGGACAGCTGGAGGTCAGGTAGACTGAGTTTACCTGTGAGGAGACGCGTGGACGCCCTGGCTCGAGGTAACCTGTCTCACCTCACCTGTCCGTGTGTGTGTGTGTGTGTCAACCTGTCTCACCTCACACCTGTCGGTCTATCAGAGCTCCGGTCGGGTCACTGGGACGCGGCGGATGAGATCCATCGCTCGGTGATGGTGGATCATGTGACCGAGGTCAGTCAGTGGATGGTTGGAGTTAAACGACTCATCGCAGAGACCCGCAATCTGAGTCCAGAACTCCTGGAACCACTTCAGGACCAGGACGCAGGATCCCTGTCCTGATCCACCAGCAGGTCTGGACTCTGGACATTAGACTCTGGACTCTGGTCGTAAATATTTGATTTGAGTTGCCGGTGAACTTTCCTCAGATCTACAGTCACTGATGTTTCCACCAATCACAGTTCAGCTCAACCGCTGATCGTAAATTGATTACGATCGTTTGGTTTGGCGTTTGAAAATAAATCTTGAACTTTTCTTTCATTGTCTGTTTCAAAACGTTTTTGCGTAAACTGTCACAGGTCAAGAAAAGGGAGGGGGGCGCGCACACACACACACCTCTGTGTAGTGAAGAATGTCACCCGAGATCTCCAGGATGTTGTTTCTGCTGTTTGTATAGTAGGTGGAGGAGTCTGAAGGCTGTCGACCAATCAGGAGCTCCTGATCCTCCTCCTCCTTCTTCTCCTCCTCCTCCCAGGAGAGGACTGGAGGAGGAAAAATAGGAAACCAAGCAGAAAAGATGAGTGACAGAAAGAAGTTGGTCCCCACAGAGACATAGAAACCTTAAAATAGACCCAGAGAAAGCTCACAGACCAGGGATCCAGATCACCATCAGGACCTTGTATTTGCGAAATGTACTCAGTCAGTACTTGTACCGGTAGTACTGCGGTTTTTGTTTCTGAATACTCCTTCAGAGCTGGCAGTCTTACTTTCCAGCACAGGCCGAGAGGATGCAGTTGCCATGACGACGGTGTGTGTGTGTGTGTGTGTGTGTGGGTTCTGGCCTGTGGTTGGCTGGTGTGGGGGAGTGGGCGGGAGGTTGAGCATCTGAAAGCGTCACTCAGCCTTGGATCTGAACAGAGCTCTCCTCACTTCTTCATCCCTCCATCTCTCTCCATCTTCTTCTTCTCCTCCTTCATCCTCTACCACAGAGAGACGACTCTTCATCACCACCATCATCATCATCTTCAGAGAGACACGGACAGGGGAACCCTGACCCTCGCCCCGCCGGGTCACCATGGCAACGGTCATCTGCACTCGTTTCACCGAAGAGTTTCAGCTCTACGAGGAGCTGGGCAAGTGAGTGACTTCAACTTGTTTATGAACCCTCGCATACCGCTGGGTTTATGACATTGTTATTACTATGATTATGAGTAATGTCATCTATAAAAGAATATGTATAATAGGATTTCAATTCATACCAACCCCCGTGATGACCGTGGCTCTTAATTCCTGTATGAAGTGCATGGGAGGATATATGACTCTTTTATCCATAAATTGGACATGTGTTTGTAACAGACTTATCCGTTCAAGCGCGAATGTCTTCGTGTCTCTTGCTAACTGGTCGGTTGATGTTATTTGGATGCAAGAATGAGGGGAGACCTTTCTGACCCTGGCCCACTCACCACCCACACACGCACAATGCCAGGTCTCTTACATAATGTGATGTGGGAGGCAGAGCAGCAGCAGCAGCTTCCATAAGAAACACTCGGAAATCTTCTCTGCATCTATTCTTCGTCATCCGTATGGTTATTGATCAGCAGATCTCCTCATATTGAGAGAAATATGGGAATAATGGAATGTAATAGAAGTAGTGAAGACAGTTCACGTCGTATTTTCAGCAGTAGGTCAAAGAAAATGAGAGGCATCCTTTATTCATCCCTTCTGGGAAATTCACTATAATTAGAATTAGCATTGTTAGCAGGAGTGCTATTTGTTTGAGGATATTCAAAGTAGTAGTAGTATTTTTTAATAGTATTCACGCTACAGTAATGGTCGGATTTGCAGTAAGGGGCTGTGACTTGGTTCCTCCTACTGTGTTTCCAGGGGAGCGTTTTCAGTGGTGCGGCGCTGTGTGAAGGTTCTGGCAGGTCAGGAGTACGCCGCCAAGATCATCAACACCAAGAAACTCTCTGCCCGAGGTGAGGACCTGAAGGAAGGCAGGGGGTGGGGCCATCCATTGGGGACAAACCACTGCAGTGGGACATGAACACTATTCTTTTTAAACCACACAAAGGTTTATGCTAATGACACGTGTTAGCCTGCAGCGTTTTGCTAGCATGAGCACTGAACGTCATGTATTCGCCAGGGTGCCAATAATGGTTCCCTCACTTTTAGTCACTTCCTTCCTGCTACTCCAGTTAGCATGCTAACCGGTTAGCATGTGTGTGAGTAACACACTCAGGATCTTTTCTCTATAGCTGATTTATTTTTCATTCGGTTGCCAAGCAACACGGTGCAAAATGTAAAAAGAAGTGTGTGTGTGTGTTTTGGCAGAGAAGCGAATAGCTTCTCTGCACTGTGATATCAACATCATCACGTTACATAATAATAATGGTAGTCATTATAATAATGTCTTGCTTAATATCATATGTATTATTCTCTCATGATCTATCATAGATCCAATCTATTGATTCATATTTCTATTTTTGGAGGTCATCACTGAACAAACAAGTATTCAGCATTATTGAAATAATAAATGATCGTTAAAGTGCGAGTGAATCATTCACTTTTCATTGTCGCACAAGTTCAGTCTCAGTTTCAACGTGTAAACACAAAAACTGCTTCAATGTTCAGGAGACATTGGTCTTCTGGAAATGTGACCTGGTCAGGTGTCTCCGCCCGTCTTCTTTTTGATTTTTTCTGTTGTCAATGGTACAGTAGAACACACTCCCTGAAGAAGAAGAAGAAGAAGAAGAAGACAAAGCACGTCCCAGGAGGACCAAAGGCTCCTGGATGAACTCTCCTCCTCACTCCCGGAAGACTCTGATCACCTGAGACTGATTAATAGCTGATCAATAATCAATGCCTGTCTGTGTTATCAGATCATCAGAAGTTGGATCGAGAAGCTCGAATCTGTCGTTTACTCAAACACCCAAACATCGGTGAGTAATACTTTATGCACTGCAGGTACTACTGTCAGTACTCCAGTAGCACAACTATTTCTCTTATTATAATGCTGATATTATCGCTACTCCATAAACTAGAATGCAATGAATATTTATTCACTACAACTCATTTTAGATCTACTGCTTAGTGTTTATACTGCTGCTAGTACTACTTCTAAAATGATATACTCATTCTACTTCATCTGAGAGTACTTGTGTGTGTGTGTGTGTGTGTGTGAGAGTATTATTACAGCGACTAGTGATGATGACACGTGTACAGTGAAGTACTAGTGAAGCCAGTGTTTACTTTGTGTGTTCACAAAGCTTGTTTTTCAATTGACTTTATTAAACTTTATTAACAACTGAACCAGAATCAGTCAGGTGACCACACAAGGACCCAACCGGCCAATCACAGTGCACACAGGATTGTGTGGGCAGGTGTTGCTCTACAGACACTTAGGAGTCTTATATAACGCGCGTGTGCGTGTGGGTGTGCCTGCGTGTCTGCGTGTGTTGCTAGGCAACAGTGTCCTTAGGTGAAGGCAACAAAACCCTCTCTCCACCTACACACACACACACGCGCACACACATACCTGTGTGGAGGCACTCAGAAGAAATAATCAGGTTTTCTCTCCCACACAGTTCAGCCGTGGGAGGTGTGTGTGTGTGTGTGTGTGTTTAATACGCAGGAAAAGACGCTGAAACTCACCACAGTTGTCGTCACAGTACACAGCATACTGCAGCCCACTCAATGCAAATTGCTAGCGTAGCTCCTAGCTAACCTGCTGGTCCTGTTGCGTTTAAACTTGTCTCATGAAATGTTCTTTATTTCTTTCAGTTCGGCTTCACGACAGCATCTCGGAGGAGTTGCATCATTACCTCATCTTTGACCTGTGAGTCTTCTCCGTCCCCATGTGACATCATCAGGTCATTAGGTCGCGTGATGTCATCTTTTTCTCATGTTATTATTTGTTGTGTTCTGAATTTATTTGCCATTGCTTCGTTATGTGTGACATTGTGTTACCTAATGTTGTTATGTCACGTCGTGGCTGCTCGGTATGTGACGCAGGATCACAACTTCAGGTCAGAAGGACCAGGATGACCTTCAGCATGAGGAAGTGCAGCGCAAACCTTCATTTCAGTCGCGTTGTTGTTTATCCAGTGATGTCATTTCCTGTCTCAGGGTCACAGGTGGAGAGCTCTTTGAAGACATCGTAGCCAGGGAATATTACAGCGAAGCGGATGCCAGGTAAGAACATGTGACACTGAACTGAGCTTCGTACGTGACCTCTGACCTCTGTTTGCCTTTACAGTCACTGTATCCAGCAGATTTTGGAGGCGGTGCTACACTGTCATCAAATGGGCGTGGTCCACCGAGACCTGAAGGTGAATGGCTCACCCATAGGTGTTAGCGATGCTAGCTTTTGTAAGGAAACCGGATGGCAGAGTTAGCGTGTTAGCATGTGCCCTGTGTTTCCAGCCGGAGAACTTGCTGTTAGCCTCCAAGTCTAAAGGAGCCGCGGTGAAGCTGGCAGACTTCGGCCTGGCCATCGAGGTGGAGGGAGACCAGCAGGCCTGGTTTGGTACGACCCCTCAGATCCTACAGCACTATATAATACTATCAATAATTCTCTCTCTCTATACTGTGTATATATATATATATATATATATATATATAATACTACTGCCAATTCTACTAACGTTAGCTGATTGATCAGATTCAGTCTGAATGTTTGTTTACAGGCTTTGCGGGGACCCCAGGTTATCTGTCTCCAGAGGTTTTAAGGAAGGACCCCTATGGAAAAGCAGTCGACCTCTGGGCCTGTGGTTAGACCCTCCTTTCTCTCTCTCGCTCTCTCTCTCTCGCTCTCTCGCTCTCTCTCTCTCTCTCTCGCTCTCTCTCGCTCTCTCGCTCTCTCTCGCTCTCTCGCTCTCTCGCTCTCTCTCTCTCTTGCTCTCGCTCTCTCGCTCGCTCTCTCGCTCTCTCTCTCTCGCTCTCGCTCTCGCTCTCTCTCTCGCTCTCGCTCT
>JAFBJU010003584.1:44450-99095 GCA_016785305.1 Colistium nudipinnis | reverse complement strand
AAAAAAACGTCAAAACATGCATAAAACATACGAAAACGCTCAAATATTTGACTGAGCTGAAGAAAATTGAAAAAAGTAAAAAAAAAAAAAAAAAAATGCTTATTGTCCATAATCTGATAAAAAACGTCATAGTTTAGCATGTCGTCCGAAAAGATCAAAAAATGAAAAAAAAGAAAAAAACGTGAAAACTTGCATAAAAACATGCAAAACGCTCACTTATGATTGAGATGAAGAAAAGTGAAAAAAACATTTTTTTGATTTTCTTAAAAAATTTGACTAAAAACATCATAGTATAGAATGTCGTCCGAAAATGTCAAAAAATGAAAAAAATGAAAAAAACGTCAAAACATGCATAAAAACATGCAAAACACTCACATGACTGGGATGAAGAAAAGTGAAAAAACATTTTTTAGATTTCGTCCAAAATTTGACTAAAACGTCATAGTATAGCAAAAAGCTCAAAAGATGAATAAAAACATGCAAAACGCTCATATATATGACTGAGGTGAATAAAAGTAAAAAAAAAAATTTGTCTTTTGTCCAAAAGTTGACCAATACGTCATAGTATAGCATGTCGTCCGAAAATGTCAAACAAGTCAAAAACTGAAAAAAACTTGAAAACTTACATAAAAAAAATGCGAAACGCTCAAATATATGACTGAGCTGAAGAAAACTGGAAAAAGTTAAAAAAAAAAAAAAAATTGCCTATTGTCCATCATTTGATAAAAAACGTGCATAAAAACATTCAAAACGCTCACATATATGATTGAGATGAAGAAAAGTGAGAACTATTTTTTTTTTCTTTTTCATAAAAAATTTGATTAGAAACGTCATAGTATAGCATGTCGTCCGGAAATGTCAAAAAAGTAAAAAAAATGAAAAAAACTTGAAAACTTGCATAAGAAATCCGAAACTCTCAAATATATGACTGAGATGAAAAAAGTGGAAAAAAATATGTTTTAGTATTTTGTCGAAAATTTGACCAAAATCTTCATAGTATAGCATGTCGTTGGGAAATGTCAAAACATGAAAAAAAACATAAAAACACTCACATATACTGTATGACTGAGATGAAGAAAGAAAAAAAAAAAATGTTTCTTAAAAAATTTGATTAGAAATGTTATAGTTTAGCATGTCGTCCGGAAATGTAAAAAAAATCAAAAAATGAAAAAAACTTGAAAACTTTCATAAGAAATGCAAAACTCTCAAATATATAAATGAGTTTAAAAAAGTGGAAAAAAATATGTTTAAGTATTTTATCGAAAATTTGACCAAAAATGTCATAGTATAGCATGTCGTCCAAAAATGTCAAAAAGTCAAAATACTGAAAAAACTTAGGAACATGCATAAAAATATGAAAAACGCTCACTTACATGACTGAGATGAAGAAAAGTGAAAACAATTTTTTTTTGTTTTTCGTAAAAATTTTCACTAGAAACGTAGTAGTATAGAATGTCGTCCGAAAATGTCAACAATTTTAAAAATGTCAAAACATGCATAAAAACATGCAAAACGCTCAAATATATGACTGAGCTGAAGAAAATTGGAAAAGGCAAAAAAAAAATATATATATGGTTTAGTATTTTGTCGAAAATTTGACTAAAAACATCATAGTATAGCATGTCGTCTGGAAATGTCAAAAAATAAAAAAAATATAAAAAACTTGAAAACTTGCATAAAAACATGCAAAACGCTCACATATATGATTGAGATGAAGAAAATTGAAAAAAACACTTTTTCTTTTTCATAAAAAATTTGATTAGAAACGTCATAGTATAGCATGTCATCCAGAAATGTCAAAAAAATCAAAAAATGAATAAAACTTGAAAACTTGCATAAGAAATGCGAAACTTTCAAATATGACTGAGATGAAAAAAGTGGTAAAAAAATGTTTTAGTACTTTATCGAAAATTTGACCAAAAATGTCATAGTATGTCGTCCAAAAATGACAAAAAAGTAAAAAAATGAAAAAAGCGTAAAAACATGCATAAAAACATGCCAAACGCTCACTTACATGACTGAGATGTAGAAAAGTGAAAACATTTTTTTTTTGTTTTTCGTAAAAATTTTCACTAGAAACGTAATAGTAAAGCATGTCGTCCGAAAATGTCAACAATTTAAAAAATGTCAAAACATGCATAAAAACATGCAAAACGCTCAAATATATGACTGAGCTGAAAAAAAAATTGAAAAAGTAAAAAAGAAATATATATATGTTTTAGTATTTTGTCGAAAATTTGACTAAAAACATCATAGAGTATAGCATGTCGTCCAGAAATGTCCAAAAAATCAAAAAATGAAAAAAACTTGAAAACTTGCATAAGAAATGCGAAACTCTCAAATATATGATTGAGGTGAAAAAAGTGGAAAAAAATATCTTTTAGTATTTTGTCGAAAATTTGACCAAAATCGTCATAGTATAGCATGTCGTCGGGAAATGTCAAAAAATGAAAAAAAACATAAAAACATGCATAAACATGCAAAACGCTCAAATATATGACTGAGCTAAAGAGAAAATTGGAAAACGTAAAAAGAAAGTGCTATTGTCCATAATATGATAAAAAACGTCATAGTTTAGCATGTCGTCCGAAAAGGTCAAAAAATGAAAAAAATGAAAAAAACGTGAAAACTTGCATAAAAATGCGAAACTCTCAAAAATATAAATGAGGTTAAAAAAGTGGAAAAAAAAATGTTTAAGTAATTTATCGAAAATTTGACCAAAAATGTCATAGTATAGCATGTCGTCCAAAAATGACAAAAAAGTAAAAAAAATGAAAAAAGCGTCAAAACATGCATTAAGATATGCCAAACGCTCACTTACATGACTGAGATGAAGAAAAGTGGAAAAAAAACTTTTTTTGTTTTTCGTAATTTTTTTTACTAGAAACGTAATAGTATAGCATGTCGTCCGAAACTCTCAAATATATGACTGAGTTGAAAAAAGTGGAAAAAAATATGTTCTAGTATTTTGTCGAAAATTTGACCAAAATCGTCATAGTATAGCATGTCGTCGGGAAATGTCAAAAAATTAAAAAAACCAACATGCCTTGAAAAAAAAGACTTGAAAACTTACATAAAAAAATGCAAAACTCTCAAATATATGACTGAGGTGAAGAAAATTGAAAAAAGCAAAAAAAAAAATATTTTCTTATTGTCCATAATTTGATAAAAAACCTTATAGTTTAGCATCTCGTCCGAAAATGTCAAAAAAGTCAAAAAATGAAAAAAAAATTTAACTTGCATAAAAATGCGAAACTCTCAAATATATGATTGAGGTGAAAAAATGAAAAAAACAATGTTGCTTGTTGTCCATAATTTGATTAAACACGTCATAGTATAGCATGTCGTCCGAAAATGTCAAAAAATGAAAAAAATGTGAAAACTTGCATAAAAAAATGCGAAACTTTCAAATATATGACTGAGGTGAAAAAGTGGAAAAAGTAAAAAAAAATAAAATGTGCTTATTGTCCATAATTTAATCAGAAAGGTCATAGTATAGCATGTCGTCCGAAAAATGTCAAACAAGTCAAAAACTGAAAAAAATATGAAAACTTGCATAAAAAAATGCGAAACTCTCAAACGCTCAAATATATGACTGAAGTGAAAAAAGTTGAAAAAAATATGTTTTAGTATTACGGCCAAAATTTTACCAAAATCGTCATAGTACATTATGTCGTTCAAAAAATGTAGAAAAATTTAAAAAAAAACTCAAAAACATGCAAAATGCTTATTTATATGACTGAGAAGAAAATTGAAAAAAGTGAAACATTTTTTTTTGCTTATTGTCCATAATTAATAATCAATCAAAAACGTCATAGTATAGCATGTCGTCCAAAAAACTGAAAACATTTGAAAACTTGCATAAAAACATGTATCACGCTCAAATATATAACTGAGGTGAAGAAAAGTGAAAAAAATTAATTGTATGGCGTCGAAAATTTGACAAAAAACATCATAGTATAGCATCTCTTCCAAAAATGTCAGCAATGCGAAAAATATGGTAGAGGTGAAAAACATGATTTTGTACAAATAGTCTCATTTCAGCTGAACTTTATTAACACTTTAAATAGAACATAAGCATAAAAATAACAATGTCACGTAAACAAATGAAGGCAACTTTTACCCACAATCCATTGCAACTGAATTTGGCCTCTATGGTGGATTAGTAGATAAATATGTAGTACACTAATGTGTATACATTTAATACATTAGCTTTCAGTTTCAAGGCTCTGCTCCTCCTTTAACTCCTCCCCCTCTCCTCTCTTGTCCTCCTCCCCCGTGGAGCCGTCTCCATCGTAAATAATGTCCTCAGGGTTTGGAGCAGGAGGACAGAAATCCTCTTCTGGCAGAATCTTCAAGAATATCGACTCTGCCTTCAAAGAAACACAGAAACGTGAGTGTTAGCGAGGTTAGCGTTAGCAGTCCAAATTTGAGTCAAATCAGTAAAATAGATAAAAACCATCAGTGTGTTTCAGCAGAAAGGTAAAAAAAAAAAAAAATCACTTTTTTTTTTATCTCAGTCATATTTGAGCGTTTTTTCTACATTTTTCGATTTTTGGACGACATGCTATACTATGAAGCTTTGGGTCAAATCTTGGACGAAATACAATTTTTTTTTTTTTTTCCATTTTTCTTCAACTCAGTCATATATTTGAATGACATACAATAACGTGCACTGTGAAACTCTTTCTCAGACTGTGTGCGTGCATGTGTGCGTTACCTGTGCGATGGCGTGTTCGTGTCCCAGCTGTCCGTCCGGTCCTGAACAGACGTACACATTAGATGGCAGGTCGTGACCCACGACCTCAGTTCCTGACCCGTCAGCCATGTTGAAGTAGAGACACCAGAGGACAGAGGGACGCGTCTCTGTGCACAGATAAGGAAGGACATGTATCAGTGTGGTCTGTGATGTCACGGTTCTCGTCCGATAATCACAAACCAGGAGTGTTATGTATCGATTTGGTTCCTTTGACCTCCTTGTGTCCTGATGGTATTTCAGACTGAACATTTCAACTCGGTTTGTACTAAGACGCTAAATCTATCAGAGAGAGACGTTTCTGCATCCTCCATTGTGTGTGTGTGCGCATTTTCCTGCAGGTTGTTCCTGTTCTAATTAAAACCACAGACCAAGGTAATCGATCAATGAGAGGAAAGTTTACAGGTGTGTATGCGTCACCTTGGTCATGTGACTCTGGCGCGTTGAACATCCTGGTGACCACGGGTGACAAGTCTTCGTAGGCGGAGCCGACTGACTGACAGGTAAGATGGACCAGATCTGCAGACAAACAGCGTCACCTGAGGATTGACGTCTCCACGGTAACAAGACAGTCATTATAAAGTTATGTCCTTGCACGCGATCACAGGCCTCAAATTCAGTTTGTCTTCTAGTACACCGGACACTTCACAGCCAAATGAAATCTGACCTCAGCGACCCTTGAATCCAGGAAGTTGAGAAACGTTCAACCAATTCAATTGGAGGATAGGACGGGGGTGGGGGATGGCATAAGGAGACAAAGACTCACAGGTGCCAGGTATGCAGGTCATGGTGGACGGACAGAGCTCCACCATCCTCACCACGGGACGTCCCGCTGCCGCCGGAGGGACCGTTACCATGGAAACCTGGACACAGAGACCGATGAGCGTCCGGCGCCAGCGGATCGTTGGTCCATTGATCAGAGGATTTACCTGCTGGTCCGAGTTACCGGGCAGAACGGAGGCGTCCGTGATCAGGACGGCTCTGCTGACGGACCTGGGGGGCGTGGCAACCTTCTTCCTCTCCGCCGCCACGTAGCCGTCCTCCACCACGAAGTGGCTGCAGCTGATGCGCTGTCCTCGGCTGTCAATCACCGCCTTGCACCTGGAACATGTGAGGACAAGGTCACACTGACACATCTCTGATTTAATCATTGAGAGAGAGAGAGAGAGAGTCAAGAGGACCACAGGCAATATTAGGATGAGTTAATGTCCTCATAAAATATGAACACACATTTTTATCTACAATTCACAGACTGACATAACACCATTCATGTTTATGGGACACTGTGTGTGTGTGTTACCTGTTGGTGTCTTTGTCCACCAGCAGAGCGTGGACCGAGTGTCTCAGACAGTAGATTCCTCCGAACACCGCAGACATCCTGAAACACAAGATTCCAGGTGTGTCATCTGATATGCAAATGAGCACAGCTGACGCGCCCTGACTAATATTCCTGGTATGGTGAGAGAGTGGGGGAGAAAAAGAGGGGGGCAGAGAGAGAGAGAGAGAGAGAGGTGGACACATGGCGTCTTACCTACAAAAACACTGCGGTATCTCTCCCAGGCCGTACACAGGAAACAGGAAAGGCGTGTTACCGTAGCGACCCAGGCAGCGCAGGAAGTGACGTGTGGAGGCCAGTCCCGCCTCTGTGGGTGTGTCCTCCGTCACCATGGCAATGGAATGGAGCAGGAAGTCCTGCAAGTTGTCTCCAAGCTGCTGGTCGCACAGGAACTCTAAATATGGCCGGCCGTTGTAGGCTAGACAGGAAACAGGAAGTTACTATGAAGGTCCTGACGATGTCAGCAGAAAGACAGGCGCCGTCTCACCTCGCTGCTCCTCCGTCTCCTCAACAACAGACGTCAGGAAACGCATCAGCTTCCTCTTCTCAACCACAGACAGCTGGCGACTGGCAAACACATCGGCCCTGCTGCAGGGGACCTGAGGGACAGACAGGGAGGTGAGAGACTGCCTGGGACGTGAGGGACGGACAGGGAGGTGAGAGACTGCCTGGGACGCGAGGGACGGACAGGGAGGTGAGAGACGGACTTGGACGTGAGGGACAGACAGGGAGGTGAGAATCGGACAGGGACCTGAGAGACAAGTGAGGGACCTGAGGGACAGACAGGGAGGTAGGAGATGGACTTGGACGTGAGGGACAGACAGGGAGGTGAGAGACGGACTGGGACGAGAGGGACAGACAGGGAGGTTAGGGTGACGGACAGACAGGGAGGTGTGAGACGGACAGGGGCAGACAGGGAGGTGAGGGACGGACTGGGACGTGAGGGACAGACAGGGAGGTGAGAGACGGCCTGGGACGCGAGGGACGGACAGGGAGGTGAGAGACGGACTTGGACGTGAGGGACAGACAGGGAGGTGAGAATCGGACAGGGACCTGAGAGACAAGTGAGGGACCTGAGGGACAGACAGGGAGGTAAGAGATGGACTTGGACGTGAGGGACAGACAGGGAGGTGAGAGACGGACTGGGACGAGAGGGACAGACAGGGAGGTTAGGGTTAGGGTTAGGGTGACGGACAGACAGGGAGGTGAGAGACGGACAGGGGCAGACAGGGAGGTGAGGGACGGACTGGGACGTGAGGGACAGACAGGGAGGTGAGAGACGGACAGGGGCAGACAGGGAGGTGAGGGACGGACAGGGAGGTGAGAGACGGACTGGGACGAGAGAGACAGACAGGGAGGTGAGGGACGGACTGGGACGAGAGGGACAGACAGGGAGGTGGGAGACGGACAGGGACGTGAGGGACGGACAGGGAGGTGAGAGACGGACAGGGACGTGAGGGACGGACAGGGACGAGAGGGACAGACAGGGAGGTGAGAGACGGACTGGGACGAGAGGGACAGACAGGGAGGTGAGAGACGGACTGGGACGAGAGGGACAGACAGGGAGGTGAGAGACGGACAAGGACGTGAGGGACGGACAGGGAGGTGAGAGACGGACTGGGACGAGAGAGACAGACAGGGAGGTGAGGGACGGACTGGGACGTGAGGGACAGACAGGGAGGTGAGAGACGGACAGGGACCTGAGAGACAAGAGAGGGACCTGAGGGACAGACAGGGAGGTGAGAGACGGACTGGGACGTGAGGGACAGACAGGGACCCGAGAGACAAGAGAGGGACCTGAGGGACGGACAGGCAGGTGAGAGACAGAGAGGGAAGTGAGAGACAACAGAGACACAGACAGGTTGTACACACCTGTTCTACGTTGCCGTGGCGATATGTAAGGATCCTGGTGACATTCTTGAACTCTGCATAGCGACTGACATTTGATTTGATGAGCAGATCGATCAATGAGCCGCGAGAATACATCAGCTGAAGAAGAAGAACAGCCGTTACCATGGAGCATTTAGGGGGCGGGGCCTAAGACCACCGCAGCGCCCACATGAACAGGAAGAAGAGTCAGAGCGGAGCGCATTACGAAATGCAGCTGAGGTTGTTTTTGAAAATAAATGTATTTTGAATTCATCATTGAACTTGGATTCATTAATCGCAAAAATATATTATAAATATTTCTATCCCATATATATCAATAAGGCTTGTTACCTTGGAGACGAGGTCGATGTTGAACCTGCGTCCTTTCTTCAACAGCTCAGGGAAGCTGATCTTCTTCCTGGTTGGTTCTGATTCGCTGAGAACAGCGGAGGGCTGGGCTGCCTCTGGCTCCTCCCCCTCCATGTGAGTGGCCTGTGAGAGTTGCGATTGGCTGTTGCTACATGTCTCAGTGAACATGGCACTCGCAACAACTGAGAACTGAAAGAGAATTCTGACTTTGCCCCCTCACCTGGACTTCCTCCTGATCTCTAGCTACTTCCTGTTTGCTCTCTGCCCCCGAGTCCTCGGGGTCTAGAACAGGAAGTGAATCCTCTGTGGATCCTGTAGATTTAAACTGGACTTTTTCATTTGTCTATGAAATAGTGGTGGATCAAGTGAACAGTCAATATTTGATCAGAATCCCACCTGCAGCGTCTTCTTCTGTGGTGTTTGGAGGATCTGGACTCTGAGCTTCCTCCTCGTCTTCCTCACTGAAACAAACAAACACGTTCCGATCAACAATTACCCTGAGACACATGGAGACTGTCGATCTGGACAGGAAGTGGCTGTGATGACTCCATTCCACGTCATCATCCTCCTCATTCAAATTCAACTTGTCTGTCGCTTTTATTCTAGTAAACTCAGATTCACTGCTTGCTTTTAAGCTCTCGTCAGCCTCATTCCTGAGCTCCATCACATGAAGAAAAGAACTGTTGATATTCCGCACAGGGCCATGATGGTCCTCGACCGGAGATAATGATTTTACCTGGTGAAACAAAAGGTCTGCAGGTTACTGACAGAGCGGGACTCGGCCTCACGTAGGTAGATAAGCTCCTCCCCTTCCTCCAACAGGTTCGACCAATCCTGGACCTGGTCCGGCCGAGACTCCTCCTGCGCACACAGTGTTCACGTGATCCATAAGTGACGGGCTGCCAGCCGTGGGATCCTGAAACAGTGGATCCTCCTCACCTGTTGTTGGATCCATGTGATCAGACCGTTGAAGGTGAAACTGGCCCAGTCAGCGGCGTAAAATCGTCTCCTGTGGGACAAAAGACGGTTCCATTAGCTTTTGTGGATTTCAAGCGGCTTGTGTTCTGCGATGGATTCCGACCATTGATTCATATGTTGTGGTGGATCAGATTGTTTTATTGATCCTCATCATAATAATGATCAGAGCTGACCTGTCGAGGTGAAGGACTCGTTGTCCCACTCTGGAACAGGCTGCTGCAACCACCGACTCCACCAGACCTGTGAAGACACCATTCGAATTACATTTACAATTAGCACATGCAGACACACACAAGTCGGGGCAAATTTGACCTCTGCATTTGACCCATCTGGGCGCATGCCACAGGGCAGTGGACAGCTGAGAGCGTCCGGGGAGCAGATGGGGTTAGTGCCTTGCTAAAAGGCATTAGAGGTGTGAGTGGCGGGGTTCGTGCATCCTTCCGGAGGGAGACCGCCTCCACGGGGTCGAGATCGATTCTTTCGAATCAATAATAACACCTGACACATAACGGGGAGGAAATGACTCGACTGAAATAAAAACCCGATCGTCCTACGGAAGCCTGGCCGGGACAAAATACTTGAAATAAAGACAATCAAAACAACACAATACATCAATGTGATCAGATGAGTGACAGGAACGTATCAATATGAGGACCAATCAAAACTATCGACACACTGATCAATATCGATTGGAACATTAACGTCCCAGCAGTTTGTTCCTCGTCAGAATCAAAGTGATCGGCTGTGGATCAGTGGCTGAACCGATCTTTCGCGGATCTGATCAACAGCTGCTAGCCCCTGCCGTTGGAAATGAATGGGCCGTTAGCATCCAGCTAATCCGGCTCAGAGTCCCGGGTCGACCCGGGTCCTGGTCGGAACCGACACCACACACACACACACAGACACAGACACACACACACACACACACAGACACACACACACACACACACACACACACACACACACACACACACACACACACACACACACACACACACACACACACACACACACACACACACTTCGTCGATACAGCTGTGACTTCACCTGTGCCCAGAATGACGACATCAAATTCAGACGGCAGGTCCTCGGAAGCCATGTTGCTAGCGAGAAACACGGTCACCTGACCGGAAGTGGTGACCGTGATGAAATAGCTCCGCCAGGACAAAGCGGCACTGCAGTAGTTCCTGTTACACTCGTCGTAGAAATATCAAATTAGAATTCATTATTATAATATATAATAAATAATAAATCAATTATTTGAATAAACACGTGATTTATTTCATGGTCTCTAGGTCTAAGATCACCACAGATACGACCGTGGTGATGAATTTGTCAAACAGTGCAGAGAACATGACGTCACAACCTCTGGTTATAATATGAAGCGGTCCTGCAGATAGACAGAGAGAGGCTGTGTGCTGAATTCTGATGTTCTCATTGAATCTGCTCTTTAAAGGTTAATGTGTTGAGAGATGATTAATGATGGTCCATTTTCTGACCAAACAAGACCAACTGAAATAATCATTATATAATGTATGTAAAGAAATAACAATTTGTGTCCACTGTTCACTCATCACTCACTTGTCTAATGTCCGGCCCTCATCCACCCTCGCGGCCAATGGCAGGTCTGTCCGTGTTCATTCCTGTCTGTGATTGGCTGAGAGAGAGAGAGAGAGAGGGGTGGAGGGTTCCGCGAGTCAGCCCCCGTCCCTCTCCCCGGAGCTGCGGGCTCTGTGCCGGGGTGTCGGATGGTGTATGTGCGCGAGGTGCCGATGGCCTCGTTCCCGCTTGACCGGTTGGAGCTGCTGTGCCTCCCGCGATGTTCTCCGTGTTCCTGCGGCGGCTGGTCGGAGGACTTCACACCG
Source organism: Colistium nudipinnis (assembly GCA_016785305.1). Classification (NCBI taxonomy): domain Eukaryota; kingdom Metazoa; phylum Chordata; class Actinopteri; order Pleuronectiformes; family Rhombosoleidae; genus Colistium; species Colistium nudipinnis. The sequence continues at coordinate 87,922 of JAFBJU010003584.1, read as the reverse complement.
TCTACACCATGCTGAGGCGGCTGGACCTCCGGCAGGTGGTGTGCACCCTGGAGCAGGTCCGCGTCCTGCGGGAACTCGGGGCCATCCGGCCCGGGGTCAACCGCTGCAAGCTCGTCTCCAGGGCCGACTTCGAGACGCTTTACCGGGACTTTACCACCGCCAGGCCAGCCAATCGATCGTCAATACCCCATCGATCCTCCTCGTGTCACTGTCATACAATATCAGGATATATTTGAACATAAACGATATCACCACGGTTGTTGTTATTGTTGTAGCCCAAAGTACAGCAGTTAATGCCTGAATAACATCAGACAGCTTTGAATGTGGATTTCGCTGAGTGTTATTTTCTCCATTCACCGACAGATGAAGTCACTTAATGAGGTCAGATTGTTCAATTAGGCAAACGTTTCCTTGAGTGTGTGCGCGTACGTGCACTACATGAAATACATTTTGCCTCAATTTAACACACACATACAGCGAGGAATTGGATTTACTGTGTGTGTGTGTGTGGGGGCGGGATGTCTCTGACCTGTCAAACACTGAAAACTGAACAGCTGAGGTTGCAGGTTTTGACAGGTGCAGTAACCATGACAACTGCAGCACGTTTTTGATGATGTCCTTTAAACAGACCTGTCCTGAGGAGGAGAGAGAGAGGGATGAAATGATTCATTCATGAGATGAATGTGGAATGTTAACGATGAATGGAGTATGGATTCATTATTGACAAACTCGTGTTATTTAAGGTAGAGGTCCTCAAACTTTCTTTTCATGTCGTCCCTCAGCTCTCGACCAGGTCGACCACCGAAGAGAACTCGGGGCGTGGCCACAATGAACCCTCAGAACATTCCTGACGAGGGACACAGAGATCAAACCCAAACCACTTCATTAAATGTGGTAAAAGTCGGCCGTGCTCCGTACTCTGTCGTAGTCGAGCTGAGATTGAATCATCTTTCTATATGACATGAACACGGTCTAAAAAAGAACGGAATCCATTTGTTTTGATTGATTCCTGTGTTCAGTCGCAGGGAAAAGCTTTCTCTTCATCACTGAACACGTGTGGCTAAATGACTGTGAATTGACCTTATTCATGTGTTTGCTTTTCATTCTGCAATGGAGACAGAAGATAAGAGAAATGTATCAAACTGTCCGATGTGAAGCCTGATCCAAATTGTCCTGGCGCTAAATGTTCCACTTCCAGAATAAAATCAGAATCTGGGAACCAAAACAAAAAGAAGAAAACGGGATTTTTGTTCAGCAGGAAGTTTTTTTCACCCTTAGAATCAACATGGCGACCATTAGCCAGCTCGGCTGACCAATGTCCAGGTGAGACAAACTTAGGGACAGTAAAACAGTCCAACAATTAAGAGAGAGACAGACACTCACCAGGTGTTCTCAGGTTCTCCTGAAGGTGGCGCTGGACAGTCGTTGTTGTCGGGACAATCAGAACCAGGTGGAGAAGGAGGAGATGAATCTGGAGCTGGAGAGAGAAAGAAACGCCCGGAGGAACGTCCAGAGACAGCTGAGCTCTGAGCCACAGACAGGAGGTGAGACAGGTCACAGTGTGCTTCATATGCGTGTCCTCCTCAGAGTGGGTTCACAAGAAGCTGAAGATGAAGAGAAGGCTGCAGGACGAGTTAGAGTCCGAGTGGAGGAGGAGAGCGAGAGAGCCAACCCAGGGTCACAGGTCAGTTAAAACTGTACAAACATATATAGGCATATATAAACTTGGTAAAAAAATGTTACTGAGTAGCTGTCAGTTATTTTCTGGATTCAAGAGTTATGTTGCTGTGATTCCTCCGAGTGAAACGAAGAGCAGCTGCTGACAGCACAACATTCTTCAGTTTTTTCTAAAATCAGGAAACATCTGGAGATTCATGGAACAACCTCGAAAACAGAAGAGTGACATTTTATCAGGAAACCGTCAGGTCACACACACTTGAGTGCGTGTGTGTGTGGCCCGTCGAGATTCATCCACCGCAGCACAGAAGCTTCACACTTTGTTTCTGCCGCAGACTTGACTGACACAGGAAGTGCTGAGCTCAGTAATCAATAATCAATAATGACTTTTATGAAGGTTGTTTTTGAGCAGGAGAAACAGAAAGTTAAAAACTCAATCTCCCATCAGCCCCCTCTTCGTATGACTCATGTCTCCATAGAGACGCTTCCGTTTATTCAATACATGTAATTAGTCTTAAAAAGATGATAAAGAAACTTTGACTAGTTGTGTATCCTTACGATGACTTGAACACAACCCGTGAAAGATCAGCCAATCGCGAGTGACATCACCGGTGGGCGTGGTCATCCCATTGTCTGGTGAGAGAGTGAAGGTAGAATTCTCACAGCCGATTGGTTGATCACGTAAATAATGACTCACCTGATACTAGAACATTCTTTTGTTGCCATGGTTTCGGAGCCAGGACCCCTTTTATCTGCTGAATTTGAAATATTCAGAATAATCTGGTGGTCAATTATGAAAACTTCATGAAGGACAAAGATCGTCTTTGATCTTCATTCAGCTGAAACATCAACTTCCTGCTCTGAGGCCTCCTCAACATCTTCACACACATCCAGGTCAGTATTCACGAGTCCCGCCGTCCAAACGCGGCGAATAGTTAGCCAACACTCGTTAGCATGGTTGATGATGAATAAATCCCGTCCTATCGCGAACAACGACCATCAGCGTGAGGTTCTAACGAGTTTAGTGAGGCAGGCGCTTAACGAGGTCAAAAACTCACTGGATCTGTCCAGGTTAAACCACTTTGATCAAGGCAAGCAGCAACAAAGTGACTGACGGCTCATTTGAATAATAGCGAATTCAGCGGAAAGTATCAATCCAATGAACGAATGAGAAAAAACAGCAAAGAACACAGTTTTATTAATTCTTAAATGAACAAAGGTCCTGTTTGACCTTTGACCTCCGACTATTTCAAACTACATTTCCAGAGAAACTCGAGGATTGAACAGGTTAAAAAGGAATCCATAACGAGAAACACGCCTTCAGTATTTGGGCCTTTTCACGTCCACTCTGAAAAACAAAAACACACCGTTGAATGTCGCTGTAAACGTCCTGCTCTCTTGTGATTGGCGGAGATGACGATGATGTCACACTTACCCGTCTGCCTCCATCTTCTTCCTTTTCTCGATGATCTGAGACGGAGAGAAAGAGTCAGTCGTCTACATGTCACTGACGTGTTCCTTTACACATGGAGCAGATTTCAATAAAAACAACAACCGGGGGGTTCACGTTGTCTTTCCTAGATAGCTCACGTCAGGTCTTCGCTGACTTCAGATATTAAGTGTACGAGGATTTGGTGATATGAAAATAAATGTAACTTACCATAAATAAATATGATAAAATTGGTCAATATAAATGCGTCTCACCGCGCTGATCTTCTTCCACTGCCGGTCCAGCTCGGCCTTCTCATTGGTCTCTTTGAAGCGGCGCGTCTTCCTGCCGTCAGACATCTTGATGCCGTACTGGAAGGCGGCCCTGTGGAGACGGACAGCAGCGTGAGGTCATGAGGTCAGGGTAGCAGGAGCCTGTGTGTGGGAGTGGAGGGGCAGGGCCTTACTTTGGCAGCGCCTCCTTGTTGTTCATGTAGTCTGAATATTCCTCCTGAGTGTCAAAGTCCCAGCGACCCAGAGGACCCTTCTTATTTCCCTGAAAGACACAGTGACATCACTTCCTGTCAGAGGACCGGGACACATGAAATCTAAGTGCATGCTGGGAGCTGCAGTTACCTGATCCATCTTACTGTAGTCCACCTCTTCATCACTGTCTACAGCCAAGTCGTCCATCCTGCAAACACACAAATAATGTTACAACAATATAAACGATATACGTCTGTCTCAGAGTGTGTGAGTGTGTGAGTGTGTCTTACGTAGCAGGGTAACACTCCGCGTAGGAGTTGGAGCCTCCAAAGAAATCTCCCAGCTGTTCTTTACCATCTCTTCTGAGAGAACCAGTACTACAGGTTAAAGAAAATACTGCAGTAATACACACAATACCACAAACACACAGTACACGTCCACTTTGTCCAATCATAAACAGGATATGGTTCCTGGTTGGGCCATTGACTTCCTGCTGCTCCTGCAAACTTCTCGTTGATGATCTTGATCTGTTCTCTGACGGAACCGGGGCCTGAAGAACATTATTGATCAGTTCATTGATTGGTTGGAGTGAATTGATCAGGAGGATTGAAGGTCACATGACAAACTCACCTGTGTCCACCTCCAGGACCTAAAGACACAGACACACAGACAGTTAGTGTTGGACCATAAAAACACCCGTCCGTCTCCACCCGCCTGCCCGTCCGTCTCACCTGATGTTCTTCTGCACGAGGTTTCTCAAAGTAGTTGTGTCTCCGGCTCTTGGTGTCGTCCTCCTTGTCTCTCTCTCTGTCTCGCTCTCGGTGTCTCTCTTTGTCTTTGGGAGGTTTGGAGGACGAAGCGGTGGACGGGAGGTAATCTCCGAGGTCATCAAAGATGCTGAGACACACACACACACACACAGTTACATGGAGACACACTCAGTGCTTGTGTGGTGAGACAGATGATGTGAACTGACCTCAAATCAGCCTCAGGAGCTCTTTTATCATCCAGTTTACCTGAAACACAGAGATCAGCTGTTAGACAGACAGACAGGCAGGCAGACAGACAGACAGGCAGACAGACAGGCAGGCAGACAGACAGGCAGACAGACAGACAGGCAGACAGACAGACAGGCAGGCAGACAGGCAGACAGACAGGCAGGCAGACAGACAGGCAGACAGACAGGCAGACAGGCAGACAGACAGGCAGACAGGCAGACAGACAGACAGGCAGACAGACAGGCAGACAGACAGGCAGACAGGCAGACAGACAGGCAGACAGACAGGCAGACAGGCAGACAGGCAGACAGACAGGCAGACAGGCAGAAAGGCAGGCAGGCAGGCAGACAGACAGGCAGACAGGCAGACAGGCAGGCAGACAGGCAGACAGACAGACAGACAGACAGGCAGACAGACAGACAGACAGACAGGCAGGCAGACAGACAGGCAGACAGGCAGGCAGACAGACAGGCAGACAGGCAGACAGGCAGGCAGGCAGACAGGCAGGCAGACAGGCAGACAGGCAGACAGACAGACAGGCAGACAGACAGACAGACAGGCAGACAGACAGGCAGACAGACAGACAGAAAGGCAGACAGGCAGACACGCACCTTTGTCCTTCTTCTTGATCTTCTTGTGTCGTGTCCCCTGTCTGAGGTACGACAGGATCTGAGTCAGTTTAGAGATCACAATGTCGTTGGTGGTGAGAGTCGTCTGAGCCTGACGCACACAAAAACACACACGCACGGTTAGTTTAGTTTCCTCTGCAGCTTCCTGTCTGAGGGGCGTGTCTCGGGTCCGTTTCCTGTCTGTACCTCCATGCTGGGGCAGTCGGCCTTGCTGCGGATCAGAGTTGTTGGGATGTCGGTATCGGTGAACTCGTCGTCCAGGTCGACCACGTACGCCATCCTGCCCGGGAGGAACAGCTCGTTCCTCTCCACCACGCCCGTCCTGAACACCACGCGGTAGATGTTCCTGCCTGTGGGGGCGGAGTCAGTTTATACATCACGTCATTATCGGAGCAGTCACCTGATCCGATTCCACTTACCCAGACGAGTCTTGAACTCGATCTTCTCCTCTGGCTCGACTTCTTTCCTGGGGGACGGAGGTCAAAGGTCAGATGGGGTCCAAACAAAATATAGACAATAAATGTTTCTTAGTTTCATACTTTGCTTCTTTCTGGACTTTCTCCATCATGTCTTCTTCTTCTTTCTCCTTACTAGTGATCTCAGCTCTCACCTGTGGAACACACGAAGCTGCAGCGTCACCACCTTCACTAATAATGATAATATCGATAACGATGATAATCTCATGGTGATGGAATGTGTCCGACCTTCTGCAACAGAGCGAAGTCCAGACCTTTCACCAAGTGAGTGTGCTCCATGTCACCACCCAGAAACTTGGACTCCTGGATCAGCTGCCGACGTTTCTCTGCTGCAGACTTATCTCTGGAAACACCACACGCCTGCACCGTTAGCCCTGTTTGCAGTGTGAGCATGACTTTTTCTTTTTTGGAATGATACCGTTGCTACTTATACTGGGATCCTTATCATTATAGATCATTTGCTTCCTGCACATTTCTTCCAAATTCCCTCATTAATACATTGCACGCTATGTTCCATGTTTTTCTTGTCAATATGTTGAATGTTATTTGTGGGCCATGAGACACCATGCCTCCTTCCCTATATGTCCATCCTCCATCTGCGCCATGGCAATAAAGCTGACTTGACTCACGCCTCTGCCGTGGGGCCTACAGCTCTGTAGTTTGCCGTGGTGCTGATCAGCTCCGTCTCCTCGTAATCTTTGTTGACTCCGTCTCTTCTCTCTCTCGCCCGGTCTCTGTACTTCTCAGCCAGCTCTCTCTCTCTCTCCATCTCCTGCTGTCGTAGCTTGGCATAGTAACTGAAACGCACAACAATAAAAGACTGAAGCAGCAGATCATACAGGTGAACTCCAGGTGCTCCACACTCACCTCTTCTTCTTCCTCCTCCTCGCAGCGGGATCCTCATCCTCATTGTAGTCCCTCGGCATTCTGGGAAACAAACGACAATTAATATCCGCAGACAGGACATCTACTCTGACAGCAGCTTTTTCGGCCTCCGTCACTCACTCATGATGTCTGGACTTAGAGGGGGGGGCCGAGGATGGCGTGGCCCGCGGCGTCATCAGCAACTTCCTGAAGTCATCGTTGGTCAGTTTGGACCTGAGGAGAAAAAACAGGTGACAGTGAGACAGGTAGGGACAGGGTGCGAGACAGGTAGGGACAGGGCCAGAACGGTGGTGAAAGGTGAACTCACTGCGCTGCAGCCCGGTGGTCGTCCACCTCGTGGCCGTCAGGAGCCAGAGGGTTGGAGTAACTCTCAGCTGAAAAAAACACACATATATGCATTATTTCAACTGGAACGCACAGCCTCCATCGAATAAAAAGGGGTGATTTGGTGCTAAACGTGAATCCATTGTTTCAGTGAAACGTGATTAGTCAGGTGGTCTTAACAGCCGGAATTAGTCATTGATGTCAACTGATGATCTGAACAACAGAAACAATGAGAATGTTATTAATACAAGTATCATTTAAACTGGGTCATTCAGCCAAATCGTTTAGTGATGCTTTGTTTACACAGATTTAAAGATCTCTGTCGGTCACTAACATGCTAAGCTAAAGGCCGCGTAGAGCCACGTGACGGTTTTTACTTATAGTCCGTGTAACATATTTGCTGTAGCAGGATTCTATTAAATGGCTTTGTTTGAAAGTCTGGTGCAGATTGAGTTTTTTTTCCGCAGTGAACGTCTGAGCATCGCGGCTAGGCTAGCTGTTAGCCGAGGTGAGGCAGGATCCTCATCCGTTCACCGCTAGGTTAGCTAGCCGTGAGTCTATCGGCACAGCGGGTCGTCGTGCCAGTGAGTGTCTGGTGAACATGCTCGGTCTTACTCTCGGGCATCTCCGCGGAGCGTCGCTTCTGATTCACGGAGAAACAGAGTCCGAACAAAAACACACAGTGAGCTGCGGCTAACAGTTACTGCGTCACTTCCGCTTTAGGCCGCGCCGCCCCAGGGTCCCTTCATCTTACCATTTCCGCTTCATCCTGCGTGCTCAACTCATCCTCCAATCAGCAGCGCCCCCTGCGGCTCCCCGCGTCACTGCACCAAGGAGCCCCGGGCCCAGCTGGTGATTCCACACGTCAGCGCGGGGATTACATCTTCATTTTCATGGTCAATTGTACATATATTTTGTTTGTTATATATTTTATATAACATTTACACATATTCAAAGAAAACAGTGAACACAAAAGAAAATTCACTGGATTCACTTTTAAACCATCTTAAGACCTTCAATTCTGTTCATAAACCTCCTTAAAACGGAAACACAGTAAGAAATCTTAGAATTAAAACCTGATTGAAATAATTCAATCTACCTTCATTAACCCACTGCCCTCGACAAACCAGGGAAATGAAGCTTTAGATTATCGATGTTTATTCACATTAACACATTTACAGACAAAGTGAAGGAGACGGAGGAGTCCATTCTGAGGTGTTACGGTTTGGACCGAACCAGAGTGGTCAGAGCTTGTGCCACTTGATCAGCTGACATGTTGTCCACAGAAACGCTGCTTTCTTTACCCAGACCTGAGAAACAAGACATCATCACTGTATTTATTATCATGCAATTCACTTATTACAAATATATAATATCTCTAATATATGTGCAGAGCCTTCCCTTCCTACGCTTGATCATTTAACTGTGACAGCGCCACCCACTGTCCAAACTGGATCACTGTAACAGATCAAATGGAGTTCACATTTCTGGATCTGATGGGGGTTCTGTCCGACGCTGGGGGACATTTCTAAGGACGAAGCATCCAGTGAAACCATCGGACCATCTCCCATGATGCATTGCGCTCACACTCACCATATCGGGCCCACAGCGTGGCCTGGACTCCGGAGCACTCCCTGATCAGGATGGGGAACTCTGGGTTGGACTTCTTCAGAGTCACATAGTGCTGCTCCACAAAGTCTCTGTGAACACAGGAGACAGGATCAGCCATTTCCTGTGAGGTCATAGAACATTTCACCAGGTAAAGATAATAATCATATTCATTATGATGATAAGAGATTTAAGAAAAGAGGAGACAAAAGTGTTGAACGGACACATGAGACAAACTGTAGATCAGTTAAAAACATCCAGATCAGGTTTTTACATAAAAAAAGCCGAGGAAATCAAAGTTACTTCATACAATTTGGATCCAATAATAATCTGACTGATCATTTGTGATCAGCTGAGTCATCAACTGATCAATTACTCCACAGATCGATTAGCTCGGACGCAGATGGTTGTTTTGTTTTCCTGAAAGCCACCACAGCAGATGCTAAGCTAACCAGCTAACTACTCTACGGTCACTGGTGTTAGCAGTTAGGTGTTAGCAGGTCACTGATGTTAGCTGTTAGCAGGTCACTGGTGCTAGCTGTTAGCATTGTCGGCTCTGTATAGTAATAATATCACCGGGGAGCTCCGGCTGTCGGCGGCTCTCCTCGGGTGGACACGCCGGCTCGGGGCTCACCTCGCCCCGGCGCTGGCCGCAGATTTCTGGCAGAGGTGAACGCGAATTTCTCGGAGGTTTTTTCCCAAACTGGAGCCCAGACTCCTAACCACGGCGGCCGCCATCTTAGATTGCTTGAGCAGTGAGACCCGGAGTTGAGCTTGGTAGGCAGCACGAGGAGCCTTTCTCTCCCGAGTAAGTCTTCGCAGGCTATCTGCAGACTATAGTGTTTGTGTCTTTTTTGTTAAAACGAATACAATATTGTTTTTAATATTATAATATATTTAATGCATCCTCGTCATCATCATCATCATTCAGAGACATTAGAAAACTCATGTCTTTAATTGTTTTGTTTCTTCTGTGACTCAGCCTGCATTAGGATTCAATTAAAGGCCAAATGCAAAAATAACAAGTTCAGTTAGATTTTCTAACATAGCCTGAACATCCCAGATTCAGATAAAAGGCCTGGATGCGTGATCAAATGTTAGCTGATGTTCATGAATCAGGGAGATCAGCAGCTGGATGACACTTTATTTAGAAACAGGTATTTGGTACAAATATAAAACCAGTGAAACGTGAACAGGTTCTTGGAGCACCGGGTGAAGACCGAGGAGGAAAGTGTCAAATCTTCCTCAGCTGTTTGTAGTTACTCTGCAGAAAGTGAGAAGCTGCACATGCTTTTTAAGGTTTAGTCTTTTTATGATCCGCTCTGATCCGGTTCGGTCTCCTCCGGAGGTCCTGACGGCGCTTCTCGTTAAGGAGCTCCTGGATTCGTTTGTTTTGCGTTCTCTCGCGGAAGGGCGGCAAACGAGGAACAAAAAGGTTCTGCTGACCTCGGGTGGAGTCGGCTTCCAACCCCAACACCCGGTATGGGACCTCATCCAGAGAGTTGTTCTCCTTCTTGGGAAGTGGGTAGGACGAGGACGAAGATGCTTCAGTTTCTGTCAGATTGGTCTTAGGGTGAAGGCTTCGCCCCCCCGATGATACCAAAGTGGTGATGTCATCAGGATCAGCTGATTTTGGTTGGTCAGATGTCTGGATCACCGACAGTCTTGGACCATCCGTGGTTAATATGGGAACTGGAGACACGGTGGTAGTTTTCTTCTTGAATAGATGTGGAGGAGCAGTTTTTCTGGGGCGCCTGGCAGTAGTTGAAGAAGAAGTTGTAGTAATTATTGGAGTAGGAGAAGTTGGGTATATATCCACAGACTCAGAGGGATCTGAAGGATCCTCATAAGATGAGTACTCGTCGTAGTCCTCGTCATAATCCACGTAGGTGAAGTCGGTGCTGCTCCTGCTGGCTGGGGGCGGGGTCTCAGTGAAGCTGGTGGGTGGAGGACTGATGATGTCACTGATGATGGTCTCTGTGGTCCAAATCCAGGAGCTGAAACAAACCAGCCATGATTTTCTGTGTTCATTTAGTTTGTGGATTATCATCTATTCTGCATGTGTGTGCTCTTTGCGTTGGTCTCTGACCTGCTGCTGGTGGCCGGTGGACTCGTGCTGCTGAAGTTTCCCTCGCTGCAGGACTTGCAACACATCTGTCGGTATCCTGCGATGGAACAGTATCGATTCAACGCCTCCATCCGACAGAACACCGAGCGGTCTCCACGGCAACGCTGCTCTGCGGAGTCAGAAGATTCAGAATCAGACGGAAGCAGGACTGGAGAGTCTCAGATCCTATTATCCTATCTAAGCACAGAATCGATGGTCAGACTTTTCTTTTCTTTGAACATGTGTCCTCCCTGACCAACCAGTCCAGATCACAGACCGAGAGGAGAAGAAAGAAGAAGGAGGAGGACGAGAGAAAAGGGTGTTTTACTGGACGAGATCTTTGGAGCTGGGAAGTCTGGGTTGGACCTGGACAACCACTGGATGATGGAATTCTTTTGATCGCCTGCAGGGGGCAAAAAAACACACAGTTAGCACTGTGGGCTGTAACTGCGAACTACAACTCCCAGCCTCCCCAGTGCAGCTGGAGTCCAGGAAGTAAAGTTGGAGGATCATATAAATATACTATGGATGGCTTCAGGACAAACCTCTGGCCAGAAGAAGTCTCTGCGTTATGATCCAGCATTTACAGAATGGTTATTATTGATTTTCCAAACTCAGTGTGACGCTGCACATGGTCGGTGAGAGGACATGATTCTATTCACCCCACATGGCACTGTAAAAGGTCATCAAGCATAAGTGCACGATGTGATTGGTTGATGCCTACCGTTGCAGGGCGGGGCATAGCAGCTACGGTTTGCGATTGGTTGCGGTTCACTGCAGTTTCCGGTCAAACCCTCTGGACTCAAACAGGCCACTTGGCGCTCCTGAGTCCCGTTTCCACACGGTACTGAACACTGCAACACAGAGCCACTGATTTACCTGATCTGATCATTTAAGTACAAACCAGCTCTGAAAAGCAAGTTGTGAGTTTGAACTGAACCAAAGTGAGTAGAGGTCACGCAGAGAGAAGAAGGATGCAGAAGGTCAGCATCAAATCAGGGTGGAGACAGAAGGGAGAAAAAGAAAAAAAGGCAGCTCGCTAAAGGTACAGAAAAGGAAGTTAAAGGTAGAGAATGAGGGAGGAGTCAACACGTCCTGACCGGTGTCCAAGGTCCGGCTCTCCACACCGCGGGGCAGGGAGAACGGTTGCAGGTTCGTTTCCCTTCAGGTCTGAAGTCGCTGCAGAGTTTGCTGTTGACCGAGCGGCGCCCCCTGCTGAACTCCTGCTGGCAGCTCACCCAGCGACGCTGCCACCCGGTGTGACCACAGGAGGCGCTGCAGTCCTCCCAGGCCCCGCTCATCCAGCTTAGGGGGGAGAAACAGCAGGAAGTCATGAACAAGGCTTCCTGCGTGAGGTCCAGTGCGTCACTGTGCAATATGTTTATGCTGGTTATTTGTTTTTGCCTTTGTGTCTTTGGCGGGATTGGTTCAAAAGAGCTAACATAAGAATAATAGTGTGTTACCGTGGCGAGCTGCACGTGTCCGTGTTGCAGTTGCGGCTGATGGCTCGTGGTTTATTGATGTTTGAGCAGAGCATCCGATGAACCATTTTCCCATCAGCCTTCCTCCGGCAGCCGAACCTTGTGTACTGTTTCCCTGGCAACCAGAGATCCCTGTTACAACACACTCGTTTCTGTGGCTGTAACCTAGCATTAGCGGTAGTTGTGTACCTCCTCCGCAGGGTTTGGAGCAGTGCGACCATCTCTTCAGGGCCCACTCGTAGAACACAGTGTCCTCCTGCAACAGGTTGGACTCTAGAGCCGAGCGCAAACGGTCCTGGATGATGTACTTATAGGACACGGTCACCTTGGAGTCTCCGTGGGAATGAACCTGAAGCAGAGACCCGGTTGTTACTGTGGAACCTCACACTTTGGATTCAGATTCACATGTTGGCGGACTGACCATCAGTAGGATGCTGTACTGAAGAGGACCTGTGGTCTGGATGGACTCCTGGTCCTCACTGGTGCTGTAGTCCCAGGCCACGCCCTTCTCAATCACCACCCTGGACACAGGGAGCTCCTCTTCATGGTTGAGGAAGAGGTGACCCGTGTCTTGGTTCTTTACGGCTGCAGCAGAAAACAGAAATGAAGGTTTCTGAGGGAACGCTGATCTGCAGAGCTGACGTGTGTCCTCTCACCCAGGACGTGAGGAGTCCCTTTGAACTCCTGGATCAGCAGGTGTCGTGCTCCTTTAGGGATCTCCAAGATCTTCAGGTACCCTGGGTCGTCAAAACAATAATCAGCTCATCAATTGGTGAAGCTGTTCCTTCTGGAACACGTTTCTACTGGAACATTGTCCAGACCTTGTTTCTTTGTGCTGCGGGTGAAGTTTCCTTTGACGACTCTGCAGCTGGAGTTATCTCCTCCACAGACTCCACATCTGTCCTCCTGCAGGTCTGAAGCAATCTGACCATCACAGCCCACATGCTGCAGGAGGAAACCAACAACTTCAATGAGTGATCTCCTGGAGGTACAGTGCTGCCCCCCAGGGGCCATGGAGAGAATAGCTTTGGGCTAATGCTAACTTCATAAAAAGATTTATGAACAGTGAGAACAGTGATTCATCTTGAATTGTAGGTCAAAAATGGAAAAAACATGTTTCACTTCACTGTAAATGATATAAAAGATCTATGTTCATTTAGCATGCTCCGCAAAAGCTAACTCTCAAACATATTAAGCAAATACACCAGTAAAGGCCAATAAAGACCTCACACTCTCCTCGGACGCACACGCTGTAGTTGTCAGTGTAGGAACACGGCGTCCCATCATGCACCATTCTGTCCATGGAAACCACCGCCGCCGTTTCCTCAGACTGACAGAACAGATGACAGCGCTCGTCAGCTGCAGAGACACAGACACATTTTCAATAGTTTGTGTGTGTGTGTGTGTGCATGTGCGTGTGCATGTGCGTGTGTGTATTTACGGTCTGGGTGTTGATATGGCAACCAGTGATGTTTCTTTCCATCATGTTCAAAAAATTGATTCCAGACTTTACACTGATCCTCCCTGAAACACACAAACACAGATTAACTGAAGTGTGTTAGTGGCCCCAGGACCTCCAGGACTCTGGGCAGAGCAGGTGTCCCGCCCTAATGTTGAATGTTTCACCACAGAAAATTCCTTGTAATTACACCTTTTTTGGTATTAAAGATTTTTCCGATTCTGATCTCTGGAGAGGAACTGACCTGAAGTCAGTGAGCGGAGGACACGCCTCTTGGCTGCACAGCTGGAACTCGAAGCTGTATCCGAAGCAGGTGCGCCCCCCGTTGGCTGGACTGAGAACAGCTACAGATTAGTCTCTGCGATTGGTGCGTCGGACCTGTGACATCACAAAAGGTCGGGCCACTCACACTGGACTGTCACAACGCCTGGTGCGGAATCTGACTCCGCCCCCGCAGGTCCTGGAGCAGCTGCCGTATGGACTCCATGCTCCCCAGCCACCATCTTGTCTCAGGAGGTCAGGGGTCAACTTAATGCAGAAACCTTTGAAACAGTGCTGACATGGATAAAGACGTGGGTTCAGAGGATCAACCCTGTTTGATAATAATCCATAATCCATCAGAAATTTGACGTGTTGATCTTTTGATTTCAAACTGTCGAATTCAGTGGCTTTGTAAAAACCGGGTCCGCAGTAATCTAAAGAAAACATGGGATGCATCAGATGTCCTCACCTTCCCGGGTCCACACTTTGTCCCGTCAAGGGGCGGACCTTTTTTGGTCTTACAGAAGAATGGGTTGTTGTAGTCACTGCACCACAGCTGTTTACAGGGATCAAGGGTCGGGTACTGGAGACACACACAAACCTCAGTCAACACAATATTACATCATGAAACCAAAGTCAAACAGGTTGAGTCACATTTCTTCATGATGGACAGAATGTCTGTTACTATACAGCAACCCTCAGTGAGAGGTCAAAGGCCACTGTGAAGACATACTGCAGTACAGAGACTGTATCCAGGTCCGAAGTCAAAGCCACACTGCTGGTCCATGGAGTACTGGAAGCCTGGCAGCTGGGGCTGAGCCGGCCAGTCCTGGTGAAACGGGTCGTCACGGAGACAGTCGTAGGAACTGCAGGAAGAGAGACTGGTCAAGGATCACGCTACACATGTGGTGTGTACAGTGTGTAGAAGTACTTACTTCAGGTACTGCTGCAGCTCCCTCCAGCTGCACCGGGACCAGTGGTACCTCTGGAACGAGGCCTGGACCCGCGGAGACATGATGCTGCCCAGCGGGACGTCCTCCTCGCAGTGGTTGGCCTCCCCGTCGTGTTCCATCCCCAACCTGAGGACCAGGACACCAAGAATAAACATCTGGAGATGAGGTGAGGACCCCTTGTGGATTTAAAGACGGCGTGCGTGTGTGTCTCACACGTGTCCCGTTTCATGAGCAGCGACAAAGGCGGAGGTGAACCCGTCCTCCAAAACCAAGACGCAGCTCCGGTGTAAGTGACACATCCCTGTGACGGGGGCATAACCTGCGCACACACACACACACACACACACACACACACACACACACACACACACACACACACACTGAGGTCAGAGGTCAGAGGTGGGGGGGGGTACTGAGGTTCGGGTCGTACCCTGCATGCCGGAGGGTCCGAACTCCTGGCGCGTCAGGTAAATGGTGTGGTCGTGGGCGTGGCCCTGCTCCCTCTGCTGCAGGTAGGACCACCCGCACACGTTTTCCAGACTCTTCTGAGGGTTCCCCACAGAGATCAGATCCTGGGACTGAGGAGGACACCAGGACTTTATCAGTCTGTCCTCAGAGTCTCTGATTCCAGCTCAATGACTACAGGTCCTCATTAAAAGGACTTCAGCTGTTTCAAACCTTTGATGGAGACAACATGATGATTCTGGTGAGGACCACGTTGATGTTTGCTCCGAGAGACGGATCTTGATAGATCTCATTCACCTGGATCAGACACACAGGATCTGATCAGACCACATCTGAAGTCGAAAATCCGATTAAAACAAGACAGGAGAGTTTCCTGTCACTTCCTCCCAAAACTGGTCCCCTTACTAAACTGGTTCCAGGTTTGAGGTCAGACTGTGTGCAGTTCAAAGACCACGTCAGAAAGTCAATCAGGGACTTCCTGTTGGGCCTCGAGGACTCACACACTGATCTGACGGTGTTGGTCTTTATGAAAACACTGGATGTTTTAGATGAGAAACCTTTGGTCCCTAATGAGCCTTTGCACCTGGCCACTGGCCATCATCATGTTGCCATGGCAACATGTCCTGAAGCTCCTGGATCTCAACGGACGAGTCTGAACTCTGGCCTGATGTCACATGGACCAAATGTTACAAACTCCGATTTTTTCTTCAAGGAAACATTTTCCCACAAGGCCTCAATAATTCAACAGGAATGTTTTGCAATGTGCAGGAGAAGGAAATCCCATGGTCTCCATGAGCTCCACGTGTAGGTTCACCTACTATGTTCATGAGCGTCAGGAGATATTTCTGGATGTGGTCTCTGCCGTGGAAAAGAAGAACAGAATAATCCACCGCTAACAGAACCTGAGGAAGAGACCAAAGTTCAGACCTTCCACTCTCGCTTCAACTCTGCATCTACATCTACCGCAGCCTTCACCTCAATGTTAAGAACCTCCGCCTCCTCGATGTAGCGTCGCTGTCGAGATGTTGACCTCCGCGCTCTCGGATCCAAGGTCACGGCACCTAGAAGAGGAGCTGAGAGAAGAAGAACGACCTGAGCTATAAACAAGCCACCTCAGGTCACCGTGGAAACATGCCTGAAGAATCCTGCGGACAAATCCTCTGGTCGAGGTGTTTGTGTCTGAATGAACATGAAGCTCTCTTGTTTTGGAGACGCAAAGAGAACCAGGAGCTGAACTGTCCATCAACTCTGAGGCCAAACCTCAGAATCTGACTCTGCCACGTCGCAGCTGCTGTGTGTGTGTGTGTGTGTGTGTGCGTGCGTGCGTGCGTGCGTGCGTGCGTGCGTGCGTGCGTGCGTGCGTGCGTGCGTGCGTGTGTGTGGGGGTGGGTGGGTGGGTGGGGGTGGGTGGGTGCGCATGTGTGTGTGTCTCTCTGTGTTTGCGTGGGTCTGTGTGTGTGTGTGTGCGTGTGTGTCTGTGTCTGTCTGTGTGTGTGTGTGTGTGTGTCTGTCTGTGCACAGGTCTGTGTGTGTGTGCGTGTGTGTTGCCAAGTTTCCGGGAACATTTTCACTGTTTGAAGTTTGATTCTTTCCTTCTGCAGAAACAACTCTCTGGATAATATAAATGATTTTTCGCACATTACACTGCAAAACATTTTTTCCTCTGAGATGCAAATCTGTTCATGTCTCATCATGGTGTGGAGAACATGGGGGATCGGTTTGTGAAAGTGCCCTATAATCAGTGCGCGTGATACTATGCAGTCAGGGAAACAGGAAATGATGTCACACTCTGCAATATGGCGTTCCGAATCTGAGCATTCTGGGAATTTGAGTCAAAAATAAAAACACATTAAAAACCCTGCAATGGATGACGAAGACCTCACCTCGGAGGAAGTCGTCAACAGTGGTTTGATTTCCGGAGGATTCTTTCCTGATGGCGGATGAGCGGTAAACCACGTGGCTCCGCCCCCTTCCCTCCTTCTCCAGTCCTTTTCTGTGAACCTGCCGTCCAATCAGAGGCTCAATGAAGAATTCGTCCCGCCCTGTTCGGATGATCCCTGCCTGGGACACACAGACATCTGATAACTGATCGATAACTGATCAATAGCCACAGAGAATATTGATCAGTTCTCGTCTGCTGACCAGTTGCCTGCAGTTTGTTTATTGGGAGTTATACAGTTCAATGCTGATGACTCACTCCCATGATGCAATGCTGCCTGCTAACTCACAGCCAACGTTGGACCCACGAGTCCTCAGTGACCCAGAAACAAGCTAAGGAACCATCTCGCTCCAGAAACCCTCTCAGCCGTGAGCTACAACCTACGTGAAGCACTTTTGAGCCAAAAATCACTTGACCTTGGGTCTGGAGGCTCTCATTGGTCCAACAGAAGGTCTCATCCCATCAAGATGTGGATCCTATTGAAGATACGAGTCACGCACATCTTTACTAAATTACCAAAAGGATTCATTTATTCCTTGGCTTGTAGATACATTTCTCTAGCAACAGTAATTCATCCGCCACCGATTACAGACTGGAGTGTTTTCCCTCCTCGTCTCATCTGTCCACATCTGGATGAGATCAGCCCACTCTGGACACACTGTAAGAAGTGAAGAGCTTCAATGGTTCGTTCATCAGACTCTGTCCAACATCTGGAGCGGGATGGTCAGAGAACACATTTCCCCAGGTCCAAAGACATGATGCACATTAGCTGTTGCCATGGTAACATACACAATGGCAGACCAATCAGATGCCTTTCCCTCGGATCACACGTTTTATCTAAAGTTTGTCTATTTTTATCTATGTTTCTTTGAAGACGTGTTTTCACCTACCAGTCCATCACAGTTGCTAACAGCGACGGATGTGTCCTCCATGTTGGACACCTCGCCCGTGTAGAAACATCCAAGGTCTCCTATTGGCTCAGAGTGAAGGTGTCCAGACTCCTCCCACTCCACAGTGGCGGCAGGGGCAACGAGCCGAGAGTTGGGACGCAGCCGTAGGTGGAGCTTCTGACCAAATACCGTCACATTGTAGTAAAGCTCCACCCCCTCAGCCATAGAGCCCGGCCCCCTCCGCCCGTGACCTGTTTGATTGGATGACTGTAATAGGTCTGTTTGTGCCTGTCGTTTGGTCCTGGCATTGTCCATGTCAGGGGGCTTGTCCTCTGACCTGCTGTCATGCAGGTGGTGGGCGGAGACTAATGGGGACAGGAAACGCCCCTCTGAGTCTGTCCTGATTGGACGAATGACATCGAACTCTGACAGAACTCCATGAAGAGAATCTGACGAGAGAAAAATATGTCAACTCACTCCAACGACCTATGGTCCGTGAACGCAGCGCTGACTGACCTCAGTGTCCTCAGCGATGTGTTCACTGACCGTAGGTCTTTCTGTGTTTGGAGGAAAACTCTGTTCGTGGAGATAAAAAGCCTCGCACACACACACACACACACACACACAGATGTGATGAAATTTGAATCCTTCACATTCCTCAAATACCAGAAAAAAAAATCCAAAGATTTACAGACACAGAAGACAGAAGGACTCAGGAGTACTCACAGTAGTACCGGAGATATCACAGACAGAAGTACTCCAAGTAGTATTTGCAGAGGTGGTAGTACTCATAGTAGTAGTACTGACAGTGGTAGTATCACTCACCTCTTTTGTGTCTGATGTAAACTGAGTTGGAAAAGTTCATCTGCAGCAGAAACACAATCGCCAAAAATCCATAAAAATAATTTTCCATCCTGAGAGAGAGAGAGAGGGGGGGGGGGGGCGAGAGAGAGAAAGGCTGAGACTGAGTCTCTCAACAACTGTAGCAGAAACTGAACTGTGTAACAGACACTCTTTCTCCACCCTGTCTCACTGTCTCCTCCTCTCTCTCTCTCTCTCTCGCCCCCCTCTCTATCTCGCTCTCCTCTGCCATTTTTTCCAATACCGATCTCACTTCACTAACAGAGACTTTGTTATTTTCTATGCTGAGGACGTCATGTATCTCACCTCTGTCTGATGGATAAAACGGATCAAATAGGGAGAAAAATTATAATAATCACAACGACCAATCGAATTGAAATACACTTTTCCAGTGTTGCATCATTATTCTTACTTGGAGCCACAACTTTTAAGCTAAAGTGAGTTCCAATAGTAAATATTCAAAGCCTCTTCCATTTACCAACAGCTCCACCTGCTAGACTCCGGCGGTCACTGCGTGTTCACTGTCAAAAAGTCAAGTGGAATCGAAAAGGAAAAACTTGTTTTTTGCAGAAAATCTTTCAATATTATTTTGAAAAGGAAAGAAAACTCACCTCAGTTGCCCATCCAGACTCAGGACTGAGGGTGAGGATTACCTGTGTGTGTGTGTGTGTGTGTGTGTGTCTGAAGGAGACAGGAATGGAAGCTCTGAAGTGTCCTCAGCACTGAGACACAGCTCCTTCAGTCCATAGTCAGGTCCTCCTTATCATTACATGTATTTTATATATATATAATATATTTATGTATAATACATTTGTATTTATATATACATGTATATATGTATGTATATTACATGTGAAGCTCTTTGGTGAGTTTGCACACTGACACACACACACATTAACCACACAGTGTGTTTCCTCCTCAGAGTGATTGACCACGGAAAGCACGGGGTTTATACAGCCATGTTGGTCCCGGTCCAGTTCGTGATGATGATGATGATGATGACAAAGTGTGAGGGTGAGTATCACGCTGATGTGTCCTTCAGTCTTGGTCCTCTGTGTGATGTTGACCTTTGATCTCAGAGGCCCCAAACGTCACGGTGTGGGCTCAGAATGGAGACACCGTGCTGCTGTCCCCACAGTGTCTCAGTAGGACAAACCAGACACGTCCACTGGACTCACCCTCACCTGATGCTGTCTCTGAAGAACAACGCCACCTGGTTTCCGGATCGGCGCTGCCAGATGCTGAGCAACGGCTCGGACCCGAGGACGGCGGACACTACTTCCTGGAAGAGTTCGATGGAAGCGGGGACAGACTGGTCCGGATGCACTTCCTGCTGAAGCTGAAGGAGGACGCAGACACTTCATCCAAGCTGTGGCTGTTACTCTGCTGCCTCCTGCCGCTCCTCCTCCTCTTCATCATGAGGAAGAGGATCCACAGCACATCAGGTACACACAATCTGAACTGTGAAACGCGCAAAACAACAACACAATTACCCTCGGTACCTTGTTTCCTGTTTCAGGTCCGAGGGAAGAAAATCTGTACATGGCCATGCATGATAAGAAAGAGCAGGAGAACCAGGAAGAGTCTGCTTATGGTAGGCACGCGCATGCACACAAAAACACACGCACTTGTTTTACTCTCTTCAGTTCCGTTTCCATGGAAACACCCACGAGGGAGCAGAAGTGTCTGGAGCCAAATGAAATCTAGCAGTGACGACCAATCACAGCTGGCCTGGTTTCTTCTACTTTTATGGACATAGAGTTCAACTTACTGTGACGTGTCTTTGACCTTTGACCTCAGTTTCACCTTCATGGAAACATGTCTCTCCATTTTTCAGAACAAAATCAATCGCAGTTGGATTCGTGTGAGGGACAAATCAAAAGATTACAACCAACCTGCGTTGTCACAATGTCAGATTTTATTCAACTTTTGGTTCTTCATAAAATAACCTGACCCTACGTGTCTTCATCCACTCGCCTGTTCCAACAATTCATTTTATATTTATATATATATGGCAAAATGGAATCCATATCCTCAGTACAAAAAAAAAGAAAAACGCTGAGCCACAAACCGTGAAACCTTCAGATTGAAGTCCAAGGTTTCTGGATCCTAATACAAACGTGAGTACCGGCTTAAATATTCCCCATCATAAGCCCCGAAAATGAAAACCTCAGCTCAGCAAATACAAATAAATCACTTCTTTCCTATTTTTTCATTCCTTGTCATGTTTGTTCATCATTTTTTGCCTCCAGGAGAAAATATTTCACAGTCAAGGAATTGACGAAAATAAAGAAAAGTCCAGGAAGGAGAGAAAGCTCAGAAGACGGTGATCTGCTCCTCGTCCTCCTCCTCGTCTCTCCGTCCGTCCTCGGGCGTCTGCGCACAACAACGTTACTGCACCAAAAGCCTCAACGGATCAATGGTCAATAATCGATCGACGGGACTCGTTACCAGGAACAGCAGCGTGTGGTGGATGATGAACTCTCGGGTGAGTCTGAGCAGATCCTGGTTCAGGATCTGAAACAGAGACGGAACCAGAACCAGAGCCAGGTTCTGAGCCGACATCTTGTTCACCTGAGAGAAGACCTGGACCCTGAGAGACCAGGAGACGCCAGGTCAGCACTGTGAGTACGCGTGCGCGTGTGCGCGTGTGCATGTGCGTGCGCGTGCCTTACATGTAGAAGTGTGCAAACAGAGCGCTCAGTGTAGCTCTGTTGTTGTCGGGCAGTTTCCATAGCAACCCTTGGTATGCTTTGAACCGGTAGTGTTCATCTGAAATCACTGAGAGAGAGAATACTACTTTAGTACTTGTATACCCAGAGAGTACTTTCACACTGGGTCATTCGTCAGTACTCCGATAGACTTTGTGTACTTTACCACAGACTGTGTACTGACCTGCTGCCTGCAGCCACGGCTGGACGTCGGGTATTAAACCCTCCTGCTGGCGGACATATTGTTTCAGGGCGGAGCCAGCGTCCAACACGCCCTGCTCGTCACTCTCCAAGGGGGCGGAGCTCGGTGATGTCTTCAGCGCTTCCACCAATCGGTGGACCTTGGCTGCTAGGCCACACCGGCGGTATATCCCCTCCACTTTCAAACCTGAGACAGATGTTTTTACTTAGACAACAAGCCAAAACCCAGAAACCACCAGGACCACCAGGACCACCGGGACCAGAATTCACCAATAGAACCCTCCCGTACCGTGGGCTGTGATGTGGGAGATGCAGCGCTCGATGCCCGGCGGTACCGAACCTCTGAAGCCCACGTCCGGGTACAGAGACTGACGAGCTGTCATGTGATTGGCTAAAGGAATGGGGCGTGGCCCTGAGCTGTGATTGGTCAGGACTCTCTGCAGGTGCTGGTACCAGGAGCCACAGCTGAGCTGCTCCTCGAAACGCACAGAGACTCTCCTGCAGACGGAAACAAGCTCGGCCAATCAGAAGCCAGGAAACGTCACTGATTTCAGGAGCTGGGACTGTGTGTGTGTGTGCGGTTGAAACCTGTTTCTGGTTTCCATGGTGATGACGTTTTCAGTCGGGTCCATTTCTAAAAGACAAGATGGATAAAGATGTCAAACTGAAGGAAATATACAAAGTATATATATAAAATATATAAAAATATATCAAAAAAATATATAAAGACTCCTCACCATGGTGACTGAGCGCGCTCAGTTCCATCCTCACTGTCTGCTGTGTTTGTCTGTTGACGGGGTGAATGCTGATGCCGTCGTCCCAGAGCAACAACCAGGCCCCGGCCTGACTGGAGGCTCCGCCCACTTCCACCACACACACTTTACTGGCAGCAGAAGCCCCGCCCACCTCCGCATAGGACACACCCCTTGGCAGAATCACCTGCAAAGAAAAACTTTGGTGACCAAGAACTAGAAAACCACTTCCTGTTCTAAACGCACACACACACATTCTGGTTTACCTTCAGGATGTGGACCAGATGACTCTGCAGAGCCTCCTTATCGTCAGCTGCACAGATCAGCTGATCGCTCATGGTCACCATCTGGAACTGATGAACTCTGAGGATAATCAATGAGTTAATAGGAGAAGGATCACCTTATTGATCAGACTCTCTCAGTATGTACCCGTCGGACACGAACACGGACAGAACCTCACGAAGGTCCAACACGTCACAGGCTGCAGAATCATTGTCCACTGAGAACAGGAAACGATCCTCCTCCAGTTTACCATGAAGCTCCTCCTCTTCCTCACCTGGGCACACACACACACATTGAAGAAATGGAAATAAAGGATAATAATCTAAACACTCGTTTATTGGGATTTCTTACCTGAGGGGGCGGAGTTAGGTCTTCCATGTGCTGACTGGGACTGATGAGGTGGGACCTCTGAAGAAAACACACATGAGTAAGGTGTGTGTTACCTGTGCGTGTGTTACCTGTGCGTGCGTGTGCTACCTGTGTATTCGTTGAGGCGGAGCAGTTCGCTCTGCAGAGCTTGCCCCGCCCTCTCAGCCAGGAGGAGGGGGGCGGGGCTCTGAGGGTCTGTCTGACGCACCTGTGAACAGGAAAGCACTGTAACATTTCATCTGTGATGTCACAGCGAAAATCGACAGAAATGACTTTGTAGTTCATTCTAAATCTGACCTTTGCCCCGGAGCAGATTAGCGACATGGTTTCTTCCACATCTCGACTACAGACGACTTCTCTGAGTCTCTGAAACACATGACAGGTGATGATTAGTCAGTTCCTGCGATTATATCACGTGATCCTGCTCATGTATGAAGGTGCTTGTGGGTCAGACCGTGTCCATCAGAGACAGAGAGGAGGTCAGTGGGTGGACTCGTCTGTAGCGCCCCCTGCTGTATTTGTCCCGGATGAACTTCGACCTCTGCTCGTCAAACGCGTCAGGAAGCAGCTGCTCTGCGGCTGGCACAGCTGCAGCCCACACCTGATTGGCCAGCCAGTTACCGTAGGTAACAAACAACTGGAAGAGGGGGAGGAGTTTAGATGGGACAGAGTGTGAACCGCCCCTCTCCACGGCTCCGCCCCCTCACCTGGATCAGCGGCTCGGTCCAGATCTTGTTGTCCATCATCAGACTGCGAACCTTGGACAGGTTACTGCCCAGAGCGCGATGCTGACCTGTGACATCACAGCAGAGGATCGGCTGAGGCCCCCAAAACCCCGCCCCTCACCTAAAGTCCAGCCCCTCCTCCTAAGACTCTTTATATCTGAGCATTGAAACGAGGATCTGTTTTAGCAGAATGATTCCGTTGAGGTCGACAAGAAAAAGATCCATGTGAACTTGGTTCCTGAGTTATACGAAGATATCGATGTTGACCTATGAATTCAGAGGCTGGTTCCTACCTGCACAGGCCTGACAGACCACCAGCAGCAGGTTGACGGACGCCCACTCAGGATTGGCCCAGCCACAGTCTCCACACACTTTGTTAGCGGGGTTCTCTGAGAGACGCAGCATCACCTGGCTGCAGGACAGAGCGCTGCGGATGGACGAGGACAGACGTTCCAACCACACAGACAGGTCCTTAGAATCCACAGACAGGCTGTGGGGGGCGGGACCAAAGAACAAGACAAATCAACACACGGAATCAGTAGGACTGGCAGACAGACAGACAGACAGACGGGTGTGTACTTGAAGCTCTTGTACGGGGTGATGAGGGCCAACGAGTGTTTTCCTGTGGGTTTGATGGTGGCCACGTTGAGGGGGACAGAAAAGGACGCAACACCCAGCTGATAACCTTCTTTATTGGGATAGATCCAGAGGGCATGGCTCCACACGGCCGCGTAGACACGACTCCGTGAGTCCTTGATGGTGATTGGTCCGTGAAGCTCTGCAGGGGCGGGGCTTGGCTGGCCACGGGACGCCAGCAGAGAGGTGACCCAACCATCCTGAACCTCTGAGAACACAAAACATGTCATGGTTGAAATAGACAGAATAAAATCACGGACACACAGTTATTACTATTGTAACTACAACGTTTTGTCACCGTCACTATGAGCCATGAAGTCATAATGTTTCTTCCTGAAATAAACGGAGAATCTTCCTTTGTCTTGCTTCTTCACGTTGGTGATGCTGGAGACATGAAACAGCAGCTCACTGAACTGGTCCTGGTGAAGAAAACAAACGTGTCACTCCGCCGACAGGAAACAGGAAACAGGAAGTACAGGAGACTCACTGTGCGTTTTTTCCACAGAGACATCTGCTGTCCGTCCAACGTCGCCCAGAAAACATTATGTCTGTTGGAGAAACATTGGTTGACCTTCCTCTCTGAACCGTTTACTTTTTATTGATGAGCGAATTCTTCTGATCATGTTACCTGAGGCCTTTCCACACATCCAACCAGCTGGACCGGACCACAGCACCCTGAGGGGCGGGGCTAACGCTGCCCCCCTTCTTCCTGGACACTCGGATGGTGGCTGCTCTGCAAAAACAACAAGGCGGACACGTCTGGAAACATCTGGACCAACACCTGATCATCTACTTTCTTTTTAGTAAATTCACCTGTAAACTATACAAGGTGATGGTACAAGAAACCATCCCATAGCATTCTGGGTAAACTGGACCTGGGGTGAGAACAGACCTTGAGAGTTTTCGGATCCTACCTTGGGATCTTTTGTTTGACACGTTTTCCTGGTTTTTGCGATTGGCCAGGAGGACGAGGAGGGGGCGGAGCCGGCCTGGTGGGGACGAAACCCACTGGAGGACTAGTTGGGGTACTGCAACACCAGCAACACCAGCAACACCAGTGCTGTTAGCAACAGCAGAGGATTCATACATGTGGTCGAAGTAAGATTTGTACATTGTACATACGTATGAGTTTCTAAGGTATTTGAAGCAGGATCTCCTCCCATTGGTCCATCAGCTCCTGTATCTTCATCCTCATTGGAAGACTCGCTGTCAGCTTCCTCTCCGTCCCAGCAAGCCAAGACCGTCACGTACGAGTTTCCTCTTCTGACATCAAGAAGAGGCAGAGTTGAAACTGGAACCAGAACCAATGAAGAGTCAGATTTGGGGGGTTGATGACCAAGACTGAGGCCAAGGTGAATTTGTACCTTCATCTGTGGGCTCTGCAGGTCCAGCTGGAGGTAAGGTGACCCCTGAAGTCTGGTCTAAAGCCGACATCACCAGCTGAGACAGAGCTCCAACATCTGGACCAGCACAGAAAAACAGGGAGTCCATCATCAGACCCAAAACAACTTACATCATCTGATCTGTTATATTGGTTTAGGTTAAAACCTTCAGAAACCTGGTTTGGTGAAGTTAAACCAACAACTGGCTCCCAGGGTAATATTTGGTTAACATGTTGTAATTAAAGTACCATGTATGTACCTGTGTGTTCTCCAGCAGCTCCAGTGGTTGGCAGTGATTCCTCAGCAGAGGGGGTGTGGCTAACAGCTGGGTTCGCTGCACCGCTAAAGATCCCTGAGAAACTGGGTATGTTAGCCAGTGAGCTAACGATGCTGTGGAGACCAGAATCCCCTTTGTTCGAGGCAGGTGGGGGTGTAACTGAGGAGCTGTCAGCCACAGCACTCGCCGGGCCGGATAAAACCGGGATGCTGGCAGAGATGTTGTTTGTTATGCTGTGGAGGGAGGGGGGGGCCGGGGGGGCAGAGGAGCCCCGGATGGAGGCGCTGACTCCAGCCAAGGATGGGATGGTGGTAGAAATGAAGTCAGTGACCCCGGCCAGGGTCAGGAAGAGGAGGCCATCATCTGGACCAGGAGGAGGAGGACCATCGTCATCTGAAAAGCAGGAGGAGGAGGAGGAGGAGGACGGGTGTTAAATAGGAGAGCTAAAAAAGAAACTGCAATAAACTTACAGGAGGGAAACTAGAACTCCACAAATGTCAAAAACACACATAAAACAGAACAGACACGACAAGCACACACATTACACACCAGACACAGATGAGACTCATGAGGACGAGACTCTGGCAGGAAGTCAAACTAAACAGAGACACTCAAAGATAGGAACTACAAAATAAAACAGGAAGACAGGGAAGACAAGAAACTCAAACAAAGATCACAGCAACATTAACCTTGAGAGAATCAAAATGATGTCCATGTTCATAATTATGACAAGTGAAGGAACCAAAGTTAGTTGAAGGAGATATGACGGACGCTTTGACATGAATTGTGGATCAATTCAGTAACGTCACAAAGGTTGAAATCAGCCTGGTCGTAAAAGCTGAGAGTAAAGTTCAGCATCATCCGTCAAACTGGTTTCCCACAATCAGCAACAAACCGGTTCATCTGCGTCCCTGTGTGTGTGTGTGTGTGTGTGAAATGAAGCAGCACTTTGATTCTTTGCAGCTGATTTCTTTAGTGACAGAAAACAGGAAGTGTGAAAAGCAGGATTTCAAATAATGTCGGAGGACAGAAAGACACTTGACCTGTTCTCGGGTGAACTTCATTAGAAACATTTCTGAAACACAAAGATGAAAACGATTTCAAGGTTGGTCGCGTAGATCTAAAGGTTTGTTGTGTAGAAGGTGAATTCACCTGTCCACACTGGGGGCGGAGCTTAGACTGTCCCTCTGGTAGCGAGTTCGAGGTTTGGGGACTGGAGGAGACATCTGGAGGACAGGGACATCATTCATTCGTATTTCAAATGTGTTCAAAAATCAACACAATCTGTGTCTCACCTGTCTTGGTCTCACCTGTCTGTTGTCCTGTCGGTCGTCCTCTGCTCAATTCCTTCTGTTCCTGGTTGTCCAGCCCACTTGCTTTGTTTTTTACCTGCACTCATAAACACGTCCTGGTTAAATCTACTCAGCGTTTCTGTTGCACGTCCATCGGTGTGTGGATCTGTGTTTAGATATCGTGGGACAGATTTGAAGCAAGTCTGAGTTTGAGTTTGTACCTCAGATTGTCCAACAGATCCCGAGATTCCTGATGTTTCATAATGAACAGAAGCAGCGAGCTGTTTCAACCCGGAACATTTTTACAGTGAACTCCGAGAAATGTCACTCTTCAGCCTTCGGCAGGAATGTGGGTGTGTGCAGAGTGAAGACTGACAGTGTCAATTCTGTCCTTTGCACGTCTGAAAAGAATGAATATCTGAGTACCCGGAGTACTCACAGTACAAGTACTCAGAGTACTTCATTAATGGGGCTGCACTTCCTCTGGTGACCAGCAGGTGACCGAATACAAACAAAATGTGTCAGCACCAGCTAAGCTTCATTAGCATGATGCTACCATGTGTCCATCAGTTTAAAATGAGCGGTTACCATGGTGGCAACGTCAGTGTCCATCTGTCACTCAAAGTAACCCCACCATAATTATTCATAACCTTAAGCCTGGGGAGAGGTGGCCTAATGACGAGGGAGCCAGGCATTGGACCTGTGGGTTGCCGGTTCGAGGTCCCCCCCCCGCCACCAACAAAAGACACTCCACCTTTAATGCACTTACCCCCCTTGGACGCCTCTCAACTGCCCACTGCTCACTTTAATCAGCGTCACTACAACACACACAGACACACTCACACACCCACGCGCACACACACAGACAGAGAGGTACGTTTTCCACTCGTTTTCACTGTGTGTGTGTGTGCCTGTGTGTGTTGGACGTGGTTCATTTCCTATGAGGGGGGAGGAGGGAGACAGATTGAAAACAAACGCTCTCTCTCTCTCTCTCTCTCTCTCTCTCAGTTGGTTTCCACTCGTTATTTGTCTGGAATGAGACTGAAGAGACGAAGAAAAAGTAGAGGAGAAAAACAGGAGGAGAAGAAGAGGATCAGCCGCATCAGGAGGTTTGAGGAAAACATACATATTTTTATTTATGTCTCTTTAACGTTGTTTCTATAGCAACCAGCGACTCTATATCCTCCTCATTAACTGCAGAATAAACAAGCTGAAGATCAAAGATCACAACGTCAGCTTGTGATTGACAGCTGACCTCAGCCAATCACAGTCAGGAAACATCTTCATCATGGAGGACTGAGACTCAGGTGGGAGTGTGTGTGTGTCTGCGTTTGTGTGTCTGTGTGTGTCTGCGTGTGTGTCTGCGTGTGTTTGTGTGTGTCTGCGTGTGTGTGTGTGTCTGCGTGTGTTTGTGTGTGTGAGTCTGTGTGTCTGCGTGTGTTTGTGTGTGTCTGCGTGTGTTTGTGTGTGTCTGCGTGTGTGTCTGTGTGTGTGTGTATGAGTCTGTGTGTCTGCGTGTGTTTGTGTGTGTCTGCGTGTGTGTCTGTGTGTGTGTGTAAGAGTCTGTGTGTCTGCGTGTGTGTGTGTGTCTGCGTGTGTTTGTGTGTGTCTGTGTGTGTCTGTGTGTGTGTGTGAGTCTGTGTGTCTGCGTGTGTTTGTGTGTGTCTGCGTGTGTGTGTGTGAGTCTGTGTGTCTGCGTGTGTGTCTGCGTGTGTGTGTGTGAGTCTGTGTGTCTGCGTGTGTTTGTGTGTGTGTATGAGTCTGTGTGTCTGTGTGTGTCTGTGTGTGTCTGTGTGTGTGTGTGCGTGCGTGCGTGCGTGTGTGGTTAAGATTTCCCGTTATTCCCCTGGTCCCTTGATCGAGGATGGTGGAGAAGAATTGAAAAGCAAAGATTGGTCTCAGTTGATTTATTTGAAGTCAGTTTAACAACTATTCCAATACACACGACACAGCACAGAAGTTTTTAGTGGATGTTTAAAAGCTAAGTGTGTGTAAACGAAACTTGAGCCCCCTGACCGAGGGATTAACGGTCACATCCGGTGCCTGGCTCGCAAAACCATCGCAGACAAGGAAAACAGAGACTGAGAACGGGATATAGAAATGTGGATCTGCCAAAAAGGTTCAAACATACTAACAGTGTGTGTGTGTGTGTGTGCAATGACATGCAGTCACATCATTAGTGGCAGATTTAACAGAAATGCTGCGCTGTGATTGGCTGTGATCGGCCTCACTGCTGCCCACAGGAAATACCTCACTGTTTATTTTCTTCTTCTGTGGTCGACTCACATTCCTCCCACACACACACGCTCAGAGAGAGCTGTGATTGGTCAATGTACCTTGGGAGGGATTCTGATTGGACAGAATCTCCCAGTGAGACCCTCAGAGGACACGAGGCTACTCAGTGCCTGTACTGCAGCTAGAGTATGACAAGTACAAGTAACACAAATACTGTGTGTGTCCAGGCACTAAATGCTTTCATGGGTAAAAGGGTCTGATCACATCAAAATACTCACTTTTTCCTCCCTGCGTTTTTATTGGTCAGGACCAGCAGTTATGATGACGTCCATCCGGGGGGAAACAGGAAGTGTGAAACTGCTCCTCTTCCTGTTGGGTAGGTAAACAAAGCATCAATGAGAGGAATAGATGAC
This sequence comes from Colistium nudipinnis, assembly GCA_016785305.1. NCBI lineage: Eukaryota > Metazoa > Chordata > Actinopteri > Pleuronectiformes > Rhombosoleidae > Colistium > Colistium nudipinnis. The sequence continues at coordinate 57,720 of JAFBJU010003584.1, read as the reverse complement.
TTTATTCTCATGTCCCATATTTATTAGGCCCCACAGGACATTGGACATGTGGACTGATACCTGTCTGCACGTCTACAGGTGTGTTCCTGCTTGGTCCAGAAGGGGGTGCCGGCCTGGAGCTGCTGCCATCAACGACTCAAGTTCTACTGGACTCAAATTCCAACTTCACCGTGGTCAGTAATACCTTTCTGTCTCTGCGGGCGTGTTCGGGTACCTGTCTCTGTCTCCGCGGGTGTGTTCAGGTACCTGTCTGTGTCCTCAGGTGTGCTCAGGGTGGAGTCAGGTGACCTGGCGGTTCCCTAAGGACACTCAGGTGGGCGGAGCTTCTGTGGACGTTCAAGGGTCCAGCAGCTTCCTGCAGCTTGTTAACGTCACCTGGAGGAACTCTGGGAGATACACCTGTGAGGAGATGTCGTCCAATCAGCGCAGACATGTGGACATTTTCATACCTGGACAAGGTGAAGACATTGACATCACATATAGAGTAGGCATGTCCCACCTGTCTGTCCTCACCTGTCTGTCTCACCCGTCACAGGCCCAGACCAATGGTTTGTCCCCTTGGGTCCAGGCGTGGTGATGAAGGAGGCAGAGGAAGACACCATCCCGTGTGTAGTGTCCGACCCGCGGCTCAACGTCTCACTGTTTGAACGTCCCGGCAGGACGCCGGTCACAGGGTCCAGTTACGAGCCGGGCCGCGGGTTCACGGGATGTCTGAACGACACCTCTTATGTGTGCTTGGCTGAACACGGAGACCAGCAGGTGGAGTCCCAGGTGTATTATGTCTTCAGCGTCGTAGGTGAGTTATTGTACTCCAATGAGTTCATATTTTATGAGTCATCAGTCAAATCAAACTTTATTTTTAAGGCCCACATGAGTGACACATCTTAAAACATTCAGGTTCAGGACAAAGTGTCTTTTTAACACAGAACTAACAGAGACGTGAAGACAATAATAATCGCTGTAATCTTCCTCAGTGTGAGCAACGAAAAGATAATTAACCTTCAGGAAAGTTTGATGCTCTTTGCAGTCATAAATAGTTGCACACTTTTCTCTTTAATTGATGTCTCAAGTTGTATGTTCTATGTGTTTATTGACTGGTGCTGTACACCAAGTTCACTTCCTGTCCCCCTGTACATTTGGCCAAGAAAGCGATTCTGAAAGCTCTCCCTCAGTTCCTAAGGTGATGGAGGTCGATCTGACTGTGTCCAGCAGCGTGTTGAAACAAGGAGAAGTTCTCAATGTAAACTGCACCGTCAAAGACACTGAGATGGTCTTCTTCTCCTGGGACTTCCCCCGCAGACAGGTGCCTGTCTCTACCTCTCTCTCTCTGTCTGTCCCTTTTCTTATTAAAGGAGTAATGACATTCTTTTGTTTTGGTCTCAGGAGGTTGAACCCCTCACGGACTTTTTGCCCAATCGCATTCGCTCCTTTGTCAACATCTCCATGGCAAAAGTGGAAGACTCAGGTAAGAAACGGCAGCGGGAACTAAAGGCAGTTACCACGGTGACGAGGTTGTACTTTGTGTTTTCCTGTAGGTGTGTATGTGTGTGAAGTGCAGGAGACAACGCAGGGACAAACGGTGACCAAAAACCTCTCAGTGACAGTACTGGGTGGGTACACACACACACACACACACACACACACACACACACACACACACTGAAGCCTGTGTGTGTGCGTGTGCAGATGTAGGGTACGTCCACCTGTGGCCCTCAGCTCAGACCAATGTGACGTCTCTCCTCCATCACACGGTGGAGCTCATGGTGGAGGTGGACGCTCACCCCCCCCCCACTGTCCTCTGGACCAGAGACAACCAGACTGCCAAGGACAATACCTCCATCACCACCAAACACCTGACGGGCAGCAGGTAGGTCCGAGCTTGGTTCGATCCCGTTTATTGATTGGTTGATTGATTGATTGATTGATTGCAGGTATGCAAGCAGCCTGACACTAGTTCGGGTCCAGATGGATCAGGCAGGAAGTTATACAGCAACTGTTTCCAATGAAGACGACATACAGGAAGTCATGTTCAACCTGGAGGTCAAAGGTCAGAGAGAGACAGTTAATGATAGCTTTATATATATATATATGTGTGTTAACCTGTGTGTGTGTGTGTAGCCCCCCCCAGGATCACGTCTCTGTCGGAGGTCGGCAGTAAGACGGTTTTGTGCATCAGTGAGGGAGCTCCACCCCCTTCGGTCACTTGGCACACCTGTCCCAGCTCCCACAGGTAACAACACACACAGGTGAGGGGGGCAAAGGGTTGCCATGGTAACAGTGTCTTCTGTAGGTGCAGTAACGTGACGGGCAGCTGGACCAGGCTATCGGCAGCCTCGGAGGGCGTGTCCGTGCAGGAGGACAGGACGGAGGAGGGAGGAGTCACACAGGTAACCAGTGATGTCACCAGCATGACATTGGAGCGTGGGCAGATGATTGACAGCTGTGTGTGTGTGTCTGTGTCTCACCTGAACAGGTGCGCAGTGTCGTGACTCTTCAGAGTCTCAGTTCTCTATCAGCTGTTCGATGTGAAGCCAAAAACTCTGCAGGACGACGAGCCAGAGACCTGAGGGTCCTGTCTGACTGTACGTCTGTCTGTCTGACTATGTGACTGTCTCTCGCTTTCTGTTTTCACCTGTATGTCTGCCTGTCTCCAGCTCTCTTGTCCCAGGTGGCAGTATTGGCAGCGGTTCTGGTTCTGGTGGTCCTGGCGGTTTTCTTTCTGATCGTCCTGATCGTCCTCTGGAGAAAAGTCCGTTGATAGAAACTGAGATTTATTTGATCATTATTACTAACTATTCAATTAACACTTCCTGTGTGTTAGAAACCTCGTTATGAAGTTCGCTGGAAAGTGATTGAGTCCGTGAGTCCTGATGGACGACAGTACGTCTACCTCGACCCTGCCCACCTGCCCTACAGTGCCACCTGGGAGGTGCCACGAGAACACGTGGTGCTAGGTAATACTTCAATACTTCAATACTGTAGTATTACACTACGAGATGATACCATGTGACAATGTAAACTCTCTCTCCAGGACAGGTTCTGGGTTCAGGCGCGTTCGGTCGAGTTGTTGAAGCGAAGGTTTCAGGACTGATTGATTCTCATTCTACAACTAAAGCAGCCGTGAAGATGGTCAAAGGTACGTTGGGGTGTCTGTCACCCCCTGGACACTGACTGGTCAGACCCAGTGATTGATTATTGATTTCGAAGCGGTGTGTGTTTTTGCAGCTAAGGGCGGTGGGGTCCAGTCTCTGATGTCAGAGTTGAAGGTTCTGGTCTATCTCGGTCCTCATCTGAATGTTGTGAACTTTCTGGGAGCCTGTACAACAGGAGGTTGGTTTATTCTTCCCCGTCATTGAATCTGGATAAATCCAGTTTCCATCCCATAATAATCCTCAGCTGTCTGTCTGCCCAGGTCCCCTCTATCTGATCACTGAGTTCTGTTGTCATGGAGACCTGGTCAACTTCCTGCAGAGGAACAAACACAACTTCCTGCAGAGTAACGCTCACACCAACAGGTCAACACGCACGCACGCACGCACGCACGCACGCACGCACGCACGCACGCAGGCACACACACACACACACACACTCATGTTGTCAGTGTGTCTCTCAGTGACGGTGACGGTGGTTACATGGACATGACCAAAGAGGAGAGTCATCACTACGTTGCCATGACGGAGCTCAGCCCCGCCCCCATCCCACCTGAGGCCACTCCCCCAGGTGAGTTCCGACACTGCAGTACACATAGCGTGTGTTTGTGTGTTACACGTGGAGATGAGCACCGTCTGATCAGACCAGCAGGGGGCGCCCGCACTCCTCCTCCAAGACCTCCTCAGCTTCTCATACCAGATCTCTCAGGCCATGAAGTTCCTCTCCTCCAGAAACGTGAGAAACAACCTTATGTCGCACATGTTTGCCTGTTCATATGATGCGTGTTGAGGTGTGCGAACACGTGACGGTCACACATGTGCTCCCCAGTGTGTGCACAGAGACCTGGCAGCCAGGAACGTGCTGGTGTGCGGGGAGAAGCTGGTGAAGGTCTGTGACTTCAGTTTGGCTCGACACCTGGTGAAGGATCAGGACTACGTGGCTCGAGGAACCGTGAGTCAATCTGAACTATTATTATCCGCGAGAGAAGAAGACCAGCTGACAGCTTCCTGTTTGTGTGCAGAGCTTCCTGCCCATCAGGTGGATGTCTCCAGAGAGCGTCTTCCTGGACATCTACAGTTCTCAAAGCGATGTGTGGTCCTACGGGGTCCTGCTGTGGGAGATCTTCTCCCTGGGTAACATTCATCCTCCTCCTGGTCCACCTCGGCTCCCGAGACCTTTGCTACAACCTGAAACATTGGGGTGTTTGCCCAGTAGAACTGGTCTGAACCTAGTGTGTGTGTTTGTGTGTTGTGTGTGTGTGTGTGTGGTGTGTGTGTGTTTGTGTGTGTGCTGTGTGTGTCTGTGTGTATGTTTTGTTCCAGGTGGGAGCCCGTACTCTGACCTCCGCACCACTCAACAGTTCTACTCGGCTCTGAGGAGAGGACACAGGATGAGTCGACCTGAGCAGGCTCCAAACAACATGTACACACACACCCACACACTGACACACCGACACACACACGCTCTCCTCAACTGACTGAGCGGGTGTGTGTCTGTTGTGTGTCTGCAGCTTTGTGTTGATGAATCAGTGCTGGGAGGAGACGCCTCAGTCCAGACCATCCTTCTCTTCTCTGGTCGTCTCGGTGGAGCAAATGTTGTCTGACGACCACAAGGAGGTAAAAAAAAAAACACACAACTCAAAGCTTCTCCGTGTTGGATCCACACTCAGCCAACTTTGTGTTGTTGTGCGTCAGCGTTACCTCCACATGACGGAAAACTTTGTGAAAGGTGAAAATCCAGCGGTTGTTCGATCCAAAATGAGTTTATCCCGAGGTGCTGAGGATCATACACGCAAGCAGGGTAACACACGTGCACACACACAGTGTAACAAAGAAACACGCGTAACAAAACACACACACACTCTATTGTTGATGTGAAAGAACGCAACGTTTCATTTACAGGAAGCCCCGCCTCTCATGAGGAAGTTCACCTGTCAGAGGTGGAGCCAGAGGAGGCCGGCCCCTCCCACGGTTCTTACACCGTTCCCATCGCTGACATCACCACGGCAACGAGTGGCGGCGCTGCGCTGGACGCAGACAGGTACAGGAAACTGATGATGTCATCGGGAAACTGGACTCATTCACGGTTTCTGCTTTTCTTCTAACTGGAGGGAAAGTTCAGGTCAGAGGTCAACCACCTGCAGGCTCAGCCTCACCATCCCATAATTAGGTTTTTGGTCCCACAGACCTGAACTTTAGCCTCTGGGGTCAGAGGAGAAACGCTGAGTCCAGTTTCCCTATGAAGCCTCACGTTGACGATGGAGGCGATGAGGATGACCGTGATGTTTTCTCTGCAGCCGCCACCTGTCAGATCCTCGCCCTGACTCCGCCCCTACAAGTGAAGCACAGGAAGTGACATCATCAGAGGAGGTCTGCCTGACACACAGAGCTGAGGGTTAAATGAAGTATGACATCATAATAGAGTTTCCTCTCCGCCGACCAGGTTTTTGAAACAACCACAACCTTTGTATCTTTGATTCTCCTCATTAAACATCTCAAAAAAGTGCAACAGGTGGGCCCAGGCTGTTTGATTCTGCGCGTGTGCGCACACAGACACGCACACACACTCCCAGGAATCCTCCTTTTTCACTTCCTGTTGTGATGTAAACAGAGAAGTTTATAATGTGCTGAGTGCCCGAAAACGTCTTCCATCTGTTTCCTTTTCTCTCACTTCCTCTTTCGTCGGATGTCAAGTCACAAAGTCTTTCTCCAATTTGACTGAAATATCCAAACTCCTCCTCAGTCCGGCCCATCCAACGCCGATCGATACAGGATCAATACTCAATGTAATATCGATTTTATTGAAAAATCGCTTTGACGAAGGAACATCTGGGGAAGACGGCGAGGAGCCTCCTCAGATAACAGGGTGCATGATGGGTCGAGTGGAGCAGAAGTGTTCATGGACACGTGACAGGTGAATTCAGATGGGCCATTTTTAAACTCTTTATTAAATGAACGGAAGAATGAAGTGAGGGACAAACAGGAAGTGACAAATGGAATCTTCTTTTTGATCATTGTGTTTATTGAAAGAACTTTCACCTTCACTTCTCATTTTCATCTCACAGCTGCAGAAGATCAACTGATCATCAACCAGCTCCACCTGTGGATCCTTCTCACCCTCTGCTCCTGAGCTCCAGCTCCTCCTGCTTCACTCATCAGCAAGGAGGAGAAGGAGGAGAAGGAGGAGAACTGAAAAGTTGGAATATGAAAGAAGAATCCAAACTTTAGTTCCTGAATATTTGATTTGAGACGAAAACATGAAGATCACGTGATTAGCTCCCTTTGTGATGAAACTCCATCATCATGTCTTCTCTCGTCTGCAGATTTCTGGTCACGTGATCTCAGGGTGGAGTGATGCCAGAGAGGAAGTTCTCCACCTCCGTCAGATTCTCTTCGTCTTCAACCAAACAACATCTGAGAGAGAGAGAGAGAGAGATGTTGGTCTATGGTCTGCTGCTGTCGATCGCCCTCAGCTGCTGCTCCGCTCAAGGTGAGAAGACAACTTTTTGAACTTTTTATCCTCACGCACGACGAAATCAAAACAAACAAATGCGCTTTCTGTTTATTTAATGACGTCGCACGACTGTACACGTTAATGAGTGATGATCAGTGATATTGAACAGTGATTGGCTGTTTACTAACACAGACCATTGACAGTATATATATCTATATATAGATATAAAAAGCAAAAAAAGAATGCCCTTAAAAACAGAAAAAGCCTCAAAATAGAGTGCGTGCCAAGTTACTACCGAATATAGAATTGATAAAACAAATACAAAGGACTAACTCAAGACAAAAAGAAGAGCAAAAATACATTTGTCATGGAAATGTTTTCAAATACTTTATATTGATTTTTCTGGTCAGTGAACAATAATTCAAGTAGTTTCCTTTATTAATCCCCACTTGGTAGCATCCTGGTAACAATGGTACAAATACACATAGACAAAACACTAGAGCACAAAAAAGTAAAATGACACTCGACCATCAATCGACCACGTTATACAATTTTTAGTTTCAATTGAAATTTGTGCTGTCATCACATTTGGTACAAATACTTTTTGGGACAAATACTAGGATTAGTACTACAAGTACAAGGAGTACAGATTCTGGACTGGATTTGAACAAGTTGCCATGGAAACCGTTGCCACCACCTCCTCAACAAAGAAGAAGTAAGACAAGGAAGTGGGAGAAGAGGACAGACCCCCCCATGCCTCCCCACACACACACGCTGGGATAATTGTGGTCTTTTGGCAGAAAATGTGTTTCCTGTCTGAGGTTTCATCACACAGACCCGCACCCCTACACCACACACACACACACACACAGGTGCGCACACACTTGCTAACTGCAGGATTTTATCCCAACCAAACTTGGACGTGTTGTTCTTAAAAGCTCGTTATCATATCAGCCACTGATCAATAACCTGATGTGTAATCAGTTTATGAATAAATGAGCACAAATGAAACCCTGATATTTTCCCAGCATGCCTCAGTCTCTCTGAGCTCAGGTGCACGTGAGCAGATCTTTCAACTCTCTGTCTGAACTTTGACCTGAATCGAGATTCATGACACCATGAATCTGATGGAGCAGAGGATTGTGGGACAAGACACACACTTTTACTTCTTCTTTTTCCGAGGAACATGAACCTCGGGATTGTGAAAGCCGTCACATGATTCTTCTTCTGTAGATTACGAATGGCCTGAACAACAACAATTTTCTCTCCTCGCAAACTTCGAACCTTGTGCTGAAGGAGTAAAAATATTCTCTTTTCACGTGAACTCGTATCGGAGGTTCACTTCCTACTGGGACGGGACATGAAATCCACCAGGACCTTTGAACCTCTATTGTGAAAATCCCTGGATGTGAATACTTTGAGCGTCATCTTCACTACAGGTGACCACCATGACAACCCACCTAACCCCATGGTGATGGGTGCTGCCCAATCGCATGACGACCCCACCCGCCCCGCCCCCCAGCTGGTGGAGGATGCGGAGGTTGTGTGGAGGTCAAAGGTCGTAGATCTTCTCGCACAACTGATCCAGGTCCAAAAGGAGGTCGCCAAACGTCAGGTGGATGTTGTTCAGCTGCTCGGCATGCTGGGAACTCAGGTAAATTTTGTTTAATTGAGTTTATCTGAAGTTAGTCTTTATTTCATTCTGTTGATTTCATCTCAAGTTGCATTTCGTGGATATGCTGGCAACTCCAGAACTCCACTGGTACAAGTTAGCGACGTGTTCCTCAGATTCATGAGGTTCTGGATCACAGCCCTTTCAGAACCCTGACCCCACCACCTGTGTCCTCAGGGCTCCCAGCAGATTCTGGATCTGCAGAATGTGGCTCGTCACCAGAGTCTGCTGGTCGAGAACCATCAAGCGTTGCTCCTGCAGACGTCTCGGATGGCTTCGTACCTGCAGGAAATGACCAAGAAACCTGCAGCTGCTGGCCAATGAGAGTCCATTGTTTGAATGAATCCATCTGTCCTTCAGACCATGAGTTCCATCATTTTTTAGTCTTGCACTGGAAACCACCGAAATGGTGCTTCAGATTGGTCCAAGACAAGAGTTGCTTCAAGCCATCGAATGGATTTCATCAGGGCAGACGTTATCAATCAATGTTTGTTTGATTTTTTTCAACTTTCAATAAAATCCTCATTCATCCATTCACTAGTTGTGCGTCTGTGTTATAATTTTTTATTGAAATAAAACAATGCGTCACACAGCGGTTCCTTCAGGAGATGATGATGGTGGTTCTGTTGGTTTCAGATCTTCCGCCAGTGATTCGTCTGAACTCTGTGGTCCTGCCCAACCAAACGGAGACGGTTTTGACGGCCGGCACCGCCTTCTCCCTTGGTTGCCATGGCAATGGTTCAATTCATTGGTCCAGCACTGCGTTTCTCCTTCACTTCCACCGGCTGACGGACCCGGTGGAGGTGAAGAGCTCCGCCCCTCGACACACTGGGACGTACCGCTGTGGCTTCAGCGCCCCGGGGCTGGAACACTTGCACACCTGGATCCACCTGTACGTCAGAGGTCAGATCTCCACCAAATCAAGATTTCGTTTAGTTGTAAATGTTTGAAAAGTGAATCCTGATCTTCTCGTATCTCCCTCAGATCCGTCAGACTCTTCCAGTGTTTTTGTTTCTCCTCGTACGGTCCCTCATGTCAAGGAAGGACAGGACTTCCTGTTCAAGTGTCTGCTCACTGACCCATCCATCAAAAACCTCACCTTCCAATCAGAGAGCCACACTGGGGTCAGGGGGGTGGGCCTTCCTCAGGGCATGAATGTGACCTTTGATCCCAGAACAGGCGTCCTGGTCCGAGACGTGAGGATGACACACACGGGACGCTACGTCTGTTCAGGCTGGAAGAGAGACAGACAGTTCAGATCCAGACCTGTCGACCTGCTGGTGGTGCCCAGTGAGTCTGAGAACCTGTCTGTCTGAACACCTGTCTGTCTGCACACCTGTCTGTCTGTCTGAACACCTGCCTGTCTGTCTGCAGGACTGTTGGCCCCTCCCTCCCTGTCTGTCAGTCAGGAGGAGTTTGTCCGTCTGGAGGGTGAAAGGTTTGAGGTCACCTGTCTGAGCAGTAACCCTTCCCACTTCTACAGCCTCACCTGGAAACAGCCCATAATACAGGTCAGCGGTCAGAGGTCAGAGGTCACCGGTCTGTGTTGAAGTTCATTTGTTTCATTTGTGATTTTTTTTTTCCCAGACACCGAATGTGACCGTCAGCCGTGACTATAGTAACCACCGGCTGTTCCTAAACAGCACTCTGACTGTGTCCGCTGTCAATCTGAAACACAATGGACAATACACCTGTTCCGCTGTCAATGAAGCTGGCGTTTCCACAGCAACCGCACATCTCCGAGTTCTGGGTAAAAACATGTAACACAGTGTAAAAACAAAATGGTCATGCACAGTTAAATAACTCTGGCTCCCCTCACCAGTTCAACCTTATCTGATCATCTACCTGCGTCATGCTAACGCTAACATCAGGAGCATGCTAACAGGGGACCTGTCTGCTAATGTTAGCGACATGCTACACCAGGGAGATGCTACCGTTGGCAGTGGGTCACAGGAAGTGAATCTGGAAATGTTGGCTAACGTGAGCTCCAACGGGACACACAGGATTGGTGCTAGCAGCATTAGCGGCAGCAGCAGAGTGGAGGCGTACGAAGGTCAAGACGTGATGATAACCTTTGTGGTAGAAGCGTATCCTCCAATCACAAATCACAGCTGGACCACACCAACACACATCAACAACAACAACAACACGGTGTATGAGGAGAGCTACACTGCTAACAGCTACAGGTCAGAATGCTAACATGGCTAGCAAATCTCCTTCTGGGAGGTGTTTGTTGACGTTGGCGATTTGTCGCCTTTCAGGTCTGAGTCCAACCTGCTGCTCAGACGAATCCGGCTCCAGGACCGAGGTCGATACTGGTTTCATTTCTCCAACCAGTTTTTCAGCGGCTCACAGATCGTCGACCTTCGAATCTTCTGTGAGGAACTTTTCTTCTCTTTGATTCCAATGAAAAGTCAACGCTTTGACCTCCTCTGTGGATCGAATGTCTTCAGATGCTCCGAGTGCTGTGGTGACTCTCCTCAACCACACTCTGACCTGCAGCAGCTCTGGATTTCCTCGACCCACAATCTTCTGGTTCACCTGCCCCGCCACCCAGGACTCGTATGTTATCTGCACACTGACATTATTATATTAGCTTATATATGAATCTAATATCAACAGTGAAAGTGAGAATACACATTTTTGTCACAACATAATAATTGTGTTTAAATCAGTCAGTGATTCTGTAAAATGTAACATGCGATAAAACACCTGCACAGGTGTGGAGACAGATCCACCTATCAGGTGCCTCCGGCTGACCTGACCTCACAGGAGAGAGAGGAGGTGGAGGTGAGGAAGCTCCGCCTCCACCTGTCAGCTGGTGATGATGTCACTGCGGAGTGTGTGGCCTTCAATGGCCTGGGGGAGTCGCGTCAGGTCTTCAGGCCTCGTGAGTCTCAGTTGTTAAAAATCTGAATGTGGCTGAACCTGTTGAATAAGCAGCCGATGTGTTTGAAGGTTCTATTGGAGAACCGCCCACCTTCTACACCCCGGCTCTGATTGGAGCTGTCAGCACTGCCTCCGCCCTCCTCCTGCTGCTATTGGTCTTAGTCTATAAGTGGAGACAGGTGAGTTAGTTCAATGTCCCCTTCTCGGTGATTCATGTTCTCAGCTGTTTTTATAGATATGAATACATATATGTTTATTTATATATAGTTTGATATATTTATGATCTAGTGTTTTTACCAACCAGAGAAATTGAGTTTTCACTTCTGTAGAATTAGGGGAAATGATTTTCTAAAACCATAAAATCTAAAATCACAGCCGAGTTCTTTCAAATGTTCCTTCTCTTCTCGACCAGAAACCCAAATATGAGATTCGTTGGAAGATCATCGAGAGCCAGGAAGGAAACAACTACACCTTCATCGACCCTTCACAGCTGCCGTACAACCACAAGTGGGAGTTTCCACGAGACAAGCTTCGCCTGGGTACAGAACCGGAATCCCAGGAAAGATGCAGTGGAAAAAAAAGGTAGTCTGGAACTTTGACCTTTGACCTCTCTGGGTTCCAGGTGCTGTTCTGGGTTCCGGAGCCTTTGGGAAGGTGGTGGTGGCCACGGCCTACGGACTGGACCGCCACCGTGACGTCTCCACAGTGGCCGTGAAGATGCTCAAACGTCAGTGCGCTAACTGCTAACAATTCCATATTCTCACCCCAGCTCACGTCTCCTGTGTCCACCCACAGCGTGCGCTCACTCGGAGGAACGTGAAGCTCTGATGTCGGAGCTGAAGATCCTCAGCCATCTCGGGTACCACAACAACATCGTCAACCTGCTTGGCGCCTGCACTCGAGGAGGTGATGTTTGGCCTTTATTTTCACTATAAACCATGGCTCCTCAACAGGGGGCATTCAGTGCAGGTCAGGGGGTGCTGAAAGCAATATTTTAGAAAGGGGCATGTATATTCTTTAGGTTGACGTTAGTGTTTAAGAGCAAGAGGAAATGCAGTATGTCTTGAAACAGTGTCACCTATTTTAGGCTTCAAACTAGCACAGTCAGAGGCCAGGTTGCAAGTAAGCATGAAGCAGATATCATTAAGCATTACATGCTTTAGGTCAGGGTTGCCAACTCTGAGATTTTGATATGCATGCTGGGAACTGTGTGTGGGTGGGGACCTAGCATGGCTTTTGGCAAAGTTAATATTGGGATTTGCGTTAGATGTGGACCATGTGTGAGAACAGGTGCTCTGTTGGAGGCATATATGATTAAGCATTACATAATCTTGATACACATGCATGGAATTACATGTTGTTAATGACTGCCCTGACCTCTGACCTTTAACCAGGCCCCATGCTGATGATCACCGAGTACTGCTGCCATGGCGACTTGCTCAACTTCCTGCGAGCTCATGCTCAAGATTTCATGACGTCCATTTTAAGTGTGGATGAAGTGCAGGGAGAGGCTTTCTATAAAAACATGGCCGCTCAGCCTGGCCGGCTCCGGAGGTCTGACGATTATTGTTGTACATTTCAATTATTGATGATTATTATTACTATATTTAGTGTAGTGAGTGTGATGTTGTGCTTCATGCGTTGCAGTGACAGTGGGATCTCCTGCTGCTCCGAGTATCAGGAGATGCTGAAGGTTCAGAGTCCAGGACAAACTCACCATGGTAGCGCACCTGCTGAACACACCTGTAGCCTTCCTGAGGTCACACCTATCTCACCACACCTGTCTCCCTCCCTGTCTGTGTCTCAGGTGTGCAAAGAGACAGCCTCTCTGTGGCTGACCTTATCAGGTTTTCCTTCCACGTGGCTCAAGGTCTGGACTTCCTGTCCAACAGGAATGTACGAAAACACCCGTCTGTCTCTCAACCGTCTGGGCCCCACCCGTCTGGGCCTCACCCCTCTTTCTCTCACCCGTCTGTCTGAGTCCCGTCTGTCTCTCACCCGTCTGTCTCAGACTCGTCTGTCTCTCACCCGTCTGTCTCTCACCCGTCTGTCTCTCATCTGTCTCTCACCCCTCTGTCTCTCACCCGTCTGTCTCTCACCCATCTG
>JAFBJU010003584.1:0-43498 GCA_016785305.1 Colistium nudipinnis | reverse complement strand
CCCGTCTGTCTCTCACCCCTCTGTCTCTCACCCGTCTGTCTCTCACCCGTCTGTCTCAGACCCGTCTGTCTCTCACCCGTCTGTCTCTCACCAGTCTGTCTCAGACCCGTCTGTCTCTCACCCGTCTGTCTCTCACCCGTCTGTCTCTCACCCATCTGTCTCTCACCCATCTGTCTGAGTCCTGTCTGTCTCTCACCCGTCTGTCTCTCATCTGTCTGACTCCCGTCTGTCTCTCACCCGTCTGTCTCAGACCCGTCTGTCTCTCACCCGTCTGTCTCTCACCCGTCTGTCTCTCACCCATCTGTCTGACTCCCGTCTGTCTCTCACCCGCCTGTTTGAGTCCTGTCTGTCTCTCACCCGTCTGTCTCTCATCTGTCTGACTCCCGTCTGTCTCTCACCCGTCTGTCTCTCACCCGTCTGTCTGAGTCCTGTCTGTCTCTCACCCGCCTGTCTGAGTCCTGTCTGTCTCTCACCCGTCTGTCTCTCATCTGTCTGACTCCCGTCTGTCTCTCACCCGTCTGTCTCTCACCCGTCTGTCTGAGTCCAGTCTGTCTCTCACCCGTCTGTCTCAGACCCATCTGTCTCTCACCCGTCTGTCTCTCACCCGTCTGTCTGAGTCCTGTCTGTCTCTCACCCGTCTGTCTCTCATCTTTCTGACTCCCGTCTGTCTCAGACCCGTCTGTCTCTCACCCGTCTGTCTCTCACCCGTCTGTCTCTCACCCGTCTGTCTGAGTCCTGTCTGTCTCTCACCCGTCTGTCTCTCATCTGTCTGACTCCTGTCTGTCTCTCACCCGTCTGTCTCAGACCCGTCTGTCTCTCACCCGTCTGTCTCTCACCCGTCTGTCTCTCACCCGTCTGTCTGAGTCCTGTCTGTCTCTCACCCGTCTGTCTCTCATCTGTCTGACTCCCGTCTGTCTCTCACCTGTCTGTCTCTCACCCGTCTGTCTGAGTCCTGTCTGTCTCTCACCCGTCTGTCTCTCATCTGTCTGACTCCCGTCTGTCTCTCACCCGTCTGTCTCAGACCCGTCTGTCTCTCACCCGTCTGTGTCTCACCCGTCTGTCTGAGTCCTGTCTGTCTCTCACCTGTCTGTCTCTCATCTGTCTGACTCCCGTCTCTCTCTCACCCGTCTGTCTGACTCCCGTCTGTCTCTCACCCGTCTGTCTCTCACCCGTCTGTCTGAGTCCCGTCTGTCTCTCACCCGTCTGGGCCTCACCCATCTTTCTTTCACCCATCTGTCTCTCCCCCGTCTGTCTCTCACCCGTCTGTCTCTCACCCGCCTGTCTGAGTCCTGTCTGTCTCTCACCCGTCTGTCTCAGACCCGTCTGTCTCTCACCCGTCTGTCTCTCACCCGTCTGTCTTAGTCCTGTCTGTCTCTCACCCGTCTGTCTCTCACCCGCCTGTCTGAGTCCTGTCTGTCTCTCACCCGTCTGTCTCTCACCCGTCTGTCTCTCACCCGTCTGTCTCTCACCCGTCTGTCTGAGTCCTGTCTGTCTCTCACCCGTCTGTCTCTCATCTCTCTGACTCCCGTCTGTCTCTCACCCGTCTGTCTCTCACCCATCTGTCTCTCACCCGTCTGTCTCTCACCCGTCTGTCTCTGACCCGTCTGTCTCTCATCTGTCTGACTCCCGTCTGTCTCTCACCCATCTGTCTCTCACCCGTCTATCTCTGACCCGTCTGTCCATCAGTGCATCCACAGAGACGTGGCAGCGAGGAACGTCCTGCTGACCGATCGTCGCATGGCAAAGATCTGTGACTTCGGTCTGGCTCGCGACATTCGCAACGACGACAGCTACATCGTGCAGGGAAATGTTAGTGTCCACCGAGTAAACAACAGCAGCCGCACAATCGGCCGCTGGGGCCTACAATCTGGAGCAGGATGCGCTGCACTTAGATTTTGCTGCGCTGCTTCGTTGGCTCCAGGTCAACGGTCATCGTCATGGTAACGGATGATGCGGTGTGTCCACAGGCCCGTCTCCCGGTGAAGTGGATGGCTCCTGAAAGCATCTTTCAGTGCGTTTACACGGTGCAGAGCGACGTCTGGTCCTACGGGGTCTTGTTATGGGAGATCTTCTCTCTAGGTAACCGTGGCAACGCGCCTCATACACGTGGCACCTCAAAGCCTTCCTTCTGTTCATGACTCACTCTGTCCAGGTAAGAGTCCGTATCCAAATGTGGCCGTGGACACCCACTTCTACAAGATGATCAAAGATGGCCGCCACATGTCTCAGCCAGACTTTGCTTCCGCTCAGACGTGAGGGCCAAACATTCCGGTCAACGTTCGTGAAGTTATGTTGAAGGTAACGCTCCGCTTGTCTCAGGTACCAACTAATGACTCGGTGTTGGAGTCTGGAGCCCACGGACAGACCGACCTTCAAAACCATTGGTCAGCTCATCCACAGGCTCCTCCCCTCTTCCAATGACACCTCCCCACATCACAGCCAGCAGGTGAGGACCAATCAGAGGGGAGGAAGATTGCGTCAAGCTGCAGTTTACACGATGCGTCTTCTTCTCAGGTGAGGTACAAGAACATCTATGAGAGCAGAGAAGAAGAGGAGAAGGAGGAAGTGGGCGGAGCCACACTGAAGAGAGGAGAAGAAGACGAAACGCTGGAACAGAGAGGTAACACAAGATGACATCAGCTGTTGCTAAGGGGTCGTTTACCTGACTTCACTTCCTGTCCCGATCCTCAGAGCATCATGATGATGATGATGAAGATGAGGAGGAGGAGGAACCCGTGAGGAACATTTACCAGAGGTCCTGATCCTCTTCCGTCCAATCAGAACCAAGCATTCCGATCGGCGGTGTGTCCACCTGTGATTGGCTGAGCTGGCTCTGGTCTCTATTGACTTTACCCGCCACGTATGCGAGACGCCAAGCCTCCAACATGGCAGATTCCTAACGGGTCCAAATCACATTTGATTCAGATCTTTCAACACTTTTGTTTTTTGTCTCATTAAAGTTTGCAAAGACGTTGTATGATGATTATTACATGTGGAACAACCTCACAGGGGAACACGTGACTACTTTTACAGATTACAGCTTCACTGCCCCTGGACTTTAGATCCTAATACACAGGTGTAGGAGGGTTTGATTGACAGGTGAGGACATTGGGCTTGGACTTTGGTATTTCTTTGTTAAATCTCCTTTTTATTGTTTTCACTTTAACACAGAAACATTTTGGAATGATTAGAGACCAGAGTAAACCGGTTGCTCCGGCTCCAAGTTTCCAGTGGCAGAATCATAAAGACTGATTAACAGCTCCCATGTTATCAATATCGACATTATCAGCAGCTCTGATGATGACGATGGGTCATTCATCATTTTCAGCTCAATAGAAGCAGATCCGACGGAAAGCTTTTTTGTTCTGAAGGAGACAAAAGGGGTCAAATATTGATCTAATATTGATCAGGTTCGAATGATTTATTGATCGGCTTTGACGAGCTAACAGCATGAAGCGTCTGTCGTCTCTGGAGTTCTTCCTGGTCCTGGTTTCTTCTCTTCTTCTGGCCTGTTGCGTCGGACTCATCGCGGTGTCCTGGCTCAGCCTGAGGTCTGAAGGTAACGCCCCCGGTCTGGAGGGAACAAAGCGAGGTGTATTGATCCGTGTTGAGCTTGTTGTGTTCGCTGTGTTGAGGAGATGTTGAGCCTGTGGTGCTGGAGGCTGAGATGGTGATAACAGCAGGAGCCGAGTTCTCTGAAGATCTGAAGAACTCCAGCAGCGTGAACTTTAAATCTTTGGCCTTCGATGTCCAGCAGCTGGTGAGAGCTTTTATTCTGAAGGAATCATCTCAGGAACATTTATTGTGAAACTTCTGAACTGAACGAATGCTCGACAGGTGTCTGAGGCCTTCGGGCTGTCGGAACTCAGACGGCGCTTCGTGTCCTGCCAGGTGTCGCACTTCAGGTCAGACTTCTGGTCCCGTGGGATATGAACTTGTTAAAGAGGGAGGAGCCTGATGATTTACTGGCTTGTGTCCTCAGACCCGGCAGCGTGGTGGTCACCTTTGACCTCTGGTTTGATCAGATGATGGATGTGAAGAAGGTGAAGCAGCTTTTGGAGGCGGGGCTTGAGGAGGCAGAGAGCGGGGGGTTGGTGATTGACAGGAACAGCATCCACATTTCAGGTAGACGATTCCAGCCCGTGATGTCACGCCGACATCCCGTGATGTCACAGTGACATCAGGTTAACACGATGTAACTTCTCATGCAGAGAAACCGGACGTGGCGCCGACCGTCACCCCCACGCCAGGTGAGGAACGTTCCGGTGATCACGTGACGAGTGGAGCCGCAGTGACGTGTGTGTTGTGTGTCCCCTCAGCCACGTGTCCTCCTCAACACAGACGTTGTGTTGACGGGTCCGTGTGTGTCCACCTCAGACTCTTCTGCGACGGCGTCCACGACTGTCCCGACGCCTCCGACGAAACCGGCTGTGGTCAGTGATGGGAATCAATTGGAAAGTGGAGATGGTCGCGGCAACGTGAAACAGAGGTTGATGATGTCATGGCTCTCGTTTCCATAGCGACAGCCTGCGATGGACAGTTTGTGCTGAGAGGACCGAGGGGCTCGTTCAGTTCTTCAGATGTTTCTGACACGTACAAGGGAAACAGCTTCTGTCGCTGGATCATCAGGTCACTGCATCTATAGACACTGTACAAAGGCAGCATATAGATATATATGGTTTATATATACTCACTGAAGCTTTTCCAGGACTGAATGACGGTTGTTGATTTCAGGGTTGATGGAGGACTTTCAGTTCAGATCAACTTCTCTCACTTTGAAACAGAAGAAAACATGGACACACTGAAACTGTTTGAAGGAGTCGGAGAACACAAACATTTAACAGGTGAACACACACACGCGCACACACAGTGATAGACTGGATGGGGAGCCATTAACTCACAATGTGATATGATTGGCAGCTGAGCTCTCAGGCTCCGCCCCCCCAGGGACAGTGTGGCTGCTGACCGACCAATCAACTGTGGAGTTTATCTCTGATGATGTCAACAATCTGTCGGGGTTCAGCGCCACCTACAGCTCCACCAACCTCTCCAACATCTCCAGTAACACGTCGCACTGCAGAACATCGGCAGGCAGGGGGCGTGCTACAGCTGATCGTGTGTGTGTGTGTGTGTGTGCGGTTCCTTGTCCAATCAGATGAGGAGAAGTTCAGCTGTAGCTTTGAGAGGGGCATGTGTTTCTGGAGGCAGCAGCAGCAGGACCAGGATGATGGAGATTGGATTCGAACCAGCGGCTCCACGTTTCCTCCTCTGAGCGGCCCGAGTGTGGACCACACGTTGGGCAGCAGCTCGGGTGGGTTTCAACGATGGTGATGGTTTGATGAGGTCATCATCAATATGCAATTATTGATCTGTCTGGTCAGGTTTCTACATTGTCACGCCCCTGAGTCCCGGCCAATGGCAGAAAAGCTTCCGGATCCACAGCCTCCCTCTGACTCCGCCCACTCAGCCCATGTGTCTAAAATTCTGGTAAACAAAACAAAATGAAGCAAAAGTAAATCAACAACTCAAATATTTCCCATGAAAATGTCATGCATCAGTGGAAGACAAAAAACAAGAAAGGAAATGAGAACAATAATCATAAATCATATAATAATAAACATTGCTTCAGGTATCACATGTTCGGGGCCGACGTCCATCGTCTCCGTGTCCTCTTACGCTCGTCTCCATCTCAGTCTGGTACTGTGGTGTTCCAGAAAGACGGTAACTATGGAGACCAGTGGAACTACGGTCAGGTGAACCTTGACCTGACGACCCAGGTCACGGTGAGTGACATCACAAAGTGATCGTCTTATTGATCCTCATCGATAAGCTATTGATCGGTCACCGCTGAACTCTGAAGGTCACGTTTGAAGCTCTGAAAAAAGGAGGGATGAGGAATGACATCGCTCTGGATGACATCACTCTGACGGCCAATCCCTGTGGCCACGCCCCCCCTGAACCAACCAATGTCCCGCCTCCGACAACCACACCTCCTATACCAGGTGAGACCACGTCCTGTCCCCCCTCTCAGAATACCTGTACAAACAAAATCAGGCCTAACTGGCTCACCCACCTGCTCTGCTCTAATTGGTCCAGCTGACTGTGGAGGACCCTTTGACCTCTGGGAGCCAAACTCCCTCTTCAGCTCACCAAATTACCCACAATCCTATGGGAACAAGGCTCAGTGTGAGTCACTTTCAACCTTTACTTCAATACACATGCTTTGATATTTTCTTTCTTTTTGAATAATAATCATAATGATGATGGAGAGAGCTTTTTGTTTGAAGATATTTTAGCTCCTGATTGATGTTCAATCCCATGATGCTTTGCTGCTGCAGGTCTGTGGATCCTCCACTCCATGGAGGGTCAAAACATCCAACTCCACTTCCTGGACTTTGATGTGGAGGCCATCTATGATGTCGTTGAGGTTCGGGACGGGGCGGGACCCAACTCCACCTTACTGGGTGAGATGGAGATTTTACCCACAATGCTCTGCAGCTGGAAACTCATTATATAGATCTTCTTCAGGCAGGAACTCGTTTGTTTTTTTTTCAGCTCTCCTCACGGGGACCGATGGCCCCGCCCAAGATTTGTTCTCAACAACCAATCAGATGACAGTATGGTTCTTCACAGACGACTCGGGTCACGGTCGAGGATTCAGGGCCAATTTCACCTCAGGGACGGAGCTTGGTTCACCTGGTCGGTCCCAGTTTACATCCAAATAACTGCGTTTTTATTTTCAGTAATATCGATAATTGATTTTTTCAACAGCTCCATGTGCAGCTGGTCAATTCCAGTGTCAGACGGGAAGTTGTGTCCCCGGTAACAGTCAGTGTGACACGGTGGTCGACTGTCCTGACGCCTCGGATGAAGCGGATTGTGGTGAGTCTAAGAATCAATCCAAGATCAATACAATTGATGTGATGTGTGTGCGTGTGCTAGTTGTGTTACAGGGAAATCGTCTCCAGTTTCAACTCCTCTCTACTCTGTTCACTGTGTGTGCCGACACCTGGAGCTCTCACCTGTCTGCCTTCACCTGTGGTTACCTAGGTTACAGGTAACTCTCACTTGGCACAGGTAGCACAGGTTGTAGTTGTGAGGTCTCACGTGTACTTTTTGTTTGACTCCTCAGTTCCGGCCAGGTGTGGCTGTTTCCGTCTTTGCCACAAGACTCACCGTTCGTGATGGTCTCAGTCAGTAACGGAACCATAGAAACTGCGGTCAGGTAACGAAGACCAGGACCGGATCTAGCGCTCCAGTCTGAGGAAAACCACTCAATTTAACAACTTTTTTTTACAGTGAAACATGCTCCAGTCATAAAGTCATTTCACTGAACTGTGACAACCAGCGTGAGTACACTCCTAAACACTCGCACTTCCTATGTTTATATGATATAAGAGTCATAATTAAGGACTGACGAGCTTTGTTTTAGCTTGTGGACTTCGTGGAGTCACCAATATCACAACATTAGAGGAGAGGAAACTGAGTCCAGGTGCGGGAGTCAAGAATTCTGGTTTTGTTGTTCATGTTTTCATGTTGGCCTGATATTCATTGCGGTGTGCATTTGCTGTGACCTGGAAGGTGGGACTCGGGTGGTGGGTGGAGCTAACGCAGAGAAAGGGGCGTGGCCATGGATCGTGTCTCTGCAGTGGCAGGGACGACACGTGTGTGGAGCCTCCCTGATTGCCAGTGATTGGCTGCTGACGGCTGCACACTGTGTCTATGGGTGAGATATAATCAATATATATATATATATCATATAATAACCTATTTAAAGGGTTATGGAATGTATGAAACGCCAGTGAAAGTATGTTAGATGCACCATATTTTTTGGTATGGCTAGTTTACTCCACTAAAACTGCATATATTTTCTTTACTTGTAACATAATTCGATTCATCTTATCGAAGCATTGTTTACTGTGAATTCCAGGGTTGTAGGGTTCATCATTTTCCGCCAGCACTTTTGATTTCGAAATTCGACATATTTGGTTCACCTGTGACACCAATTCAATGCCATTCATTTTTTTGGACTGTTCCATTCATACTTTTTTTCTCAATTCTTGCGCTGCTTACATATACTCAGGCCAGCGCATATATTGTTTCTTCAGTACTTTTCCACTCTTGCACCGTCTTAGTTGACTTGGTTCTGAACCTGCGTCGTTTATGTTTGGATACGTTTTACCTTGCTGCTGCAACACCGCTCATTTCCCCACTGTGGGACAATGAAGGATTATCTTATCTTATATAAAATAATAGCTGACATGTTGACTCAAACCTACAGCTGTGAAAGTTGAACGATTTGAAGTCAACAGGTCGTCGTGCACACGCTCCAGATCAGCTGTTTGTTCACGACACCAATCCCTTCACCTCCTTCTCCACAGGAAGAACGTTCACCTCTTGTCCTGGGAGGCGGTTCTGGGTCTTCGCTCTCAGAGTGACACGGACTCTTTGAATGTTCAGACCCGACGAGTTGATCGCATCGTGATCAACAGACATTACAACAGACAGAGCAAACAGGCCGACGTCGCCATGATGCATCTGCAGCAGCCAGTCAACTTCACAAGTCAGTAACACACACACACACACAAATATTGACCACATACTTAACAACACGAAATAAAACCACCAACCAACATGTTTCATAGAATCATCTCTGATCATGATAATCTGATTCTATTGTAAATAACTAAGAGCTTTATATTCAACCAAAGATCGTGTTCAAAATAAAAACAATTGTACAAATAAGACCAAGTGTGTTTCAGGCTGGATCCAGCCCGTGTGTTTACCTGCGGATGGCGATGACATTTCAGCTGGAGGAACATGTTTCATCGCTGGTTGGGGACGAGTGGCTGAAGGAGGTGAGACACAGGAGGACACAAAGACCTTCAGATACAGACTCACTGAAATACTCTCTCTCTCTCTCTCAGGTTCTCTACCCAATGTTCTCCAGGAGGCCCAGGTTCCCCTGGTGGTTCAGGACCAGTGTCAGCGTCAGTTGCCTGAGTACACCATCACCTCCAGCATGCTGTGTGCCGGGTACCCAGGGGGAGGAGTGGACTCCTGCCAGGTAACTGTGTGGCAGCAAGCCCCGCCCTCAAAGAGCCGACTGGCATGTAATGATTCATAATAATTTACGGTCACTCATTTAAACCCTCTTTTATTGAGAACCAATCATGGTCATCATTTCCTGTGCAGTTTTCCTTGGTCAGCTGTAAACACAGATTGTTTATTTCCAGGGCGACTCGGGAGGTCCACTCATGTGTCTGGAAGATGGATACTGGACTCTGATTGGTCAGTGTCCTATTCTGCTGGTTGGCTCATCAAAGTTGCATTTCTATTCATTCCTTGGGATAAAAACAAGACATTAAAGCTTAGTGTCGTGGAGCTTGAAAGAAATGTTCTGATTGGCTCTTTACAGGCGTGACCTCCTTTGGGATTGGCTGCGGTCGACCTCAGAGACCTGGAGTCTATGCCCGAGTCTCCACCTTCACTTCCTGGATTGCTCAGACCAGGCGATCCTCCTCTCATTCTAAGGAATGAGATGAGTGATGATGTCACACTGAGAGAAGATGTGTGTGTGTGTGTGACACACGCACTGCACTGATTGAATGCATTTCCTGGCCTTTTAGAAATGTGCTGGATCAATAAAGTCTGAATTTTCAAAGCAGCCATCTCTGATCAGATGTATTTAGTGTGTTGTTTTAAGACAAAGAGCTGGAACACTCAAACTCTTGATGTAAATGTATTTTGTCCCTGTCAGGCTCCTATAGGACGATCCGTCCTCTGATTGGTCCGTGGTTTGTCTTTAATCCTGATTTTAAATGAAATGCTTGTAATGGCGCTAATCAGACAGAGGGGGCAGCAGTACGACATCACTGTGTCGACAGTTCCATTTCAGGAAGTAGAAGAAGAAGACAACGGACGTGACGTCAGAGCCAGTCGTCGGCAGGCTAATAGGTGTTAGCAGCTCGGTAAGTTTCTGTCAATTTTCTCACCTTTATTCAACCGCCACACATAGGACGTTACGCTGACACGTGACGCGTCTGACGGTTGACAACAGGTCCACGTTAGTGAGCTCATCGTTAGCTTGTGGTTAGCTTGAAGCTGTCACTTCCCTGTTTGTTAGCTGTTAGCTGCAGCTCCGCACAGACCACACACACACTTGGCTGTTCGTTTATTGATGAATTAATGATTCATTGATTAGAGGTTTTGTCGTCACGTGATCGGTGTTCCTGAGGAGCTGGACTCTGCTCTTCATACGTTATATTACATATCATACGACATCATCAGCTCCGTCACTCCTCCTAGTGACAGGCAGACAGGAAGTTTCTACATTTAAAATGATCACGTTTATTTATAAAGGTAAAACATTTGTAGAAGTTATGTTGTATTTAATCACTTGTAAACAGAGAAATGTTTGTGTGTGTGATTTATTGAATGATTTTATGTTGGAAAACTCACTTCTGGTTTGTAATATTTTCTTTGTCAGAGCTTCAACATGAGCAAAGAAGAGAAACGCAGCAGAGCAGCCGGAGAATCCAGAGAGGAGAAGGTGGAGGAGGAGAAGGAGGAGAAGGAGGACTTCTTTGACTGCCAGGAGACTCTGGAGGAGGAGAGGATGGAGACACTGACTGTCAGAGGACAAAACACAGAGACAGGAGGAGGACAGGAGGAGGAGGAGGAGCAGAGCGACAGGTTGCAGGAGGAGGAGGAGGAGCAGAGCCACAGGCTGCAGGAGGACGGAGACTCAGAGATGAAGGAGAACAGCCAGCGAGTTGAGTTTGATGACGACTATCTGAGGGAGGTGGAGAAAGAGTTGACGGAGGAGGAGAAGGAGGTAAATGCATAAATACTCCTTGAAATGACTGATCATGGAAATGAATCAGGATCCTTATGAAACGGTGTCATGTGGTCACCAGCTCCAGTGAGTGAAATGGTAACGTCCAATCACAACACGAGTCAGCTTAAACGAGCGTAAGACTTTTAATGATCTGCACAGACAGCGGTCCACCAACCGCAAAGAAAATGTCTTATCCTCAGATCACATTTAGTGAAAAAGAAAAAAATGGTTTATCTGCCATTTCATACAGTGCACATCATTCCTCTCGTTGCAATCAACTGTAGCGACACAACGTGCAATTCAGTCACAGGTTTATTTCCTGCTGCTACGCGTTTCATCTTTATTGATGAAATGTGGTGAAACCAAATAAACTTTCGTCTCTTTGATCAGAGTCGCCGGCAGCAGAGTTTAGCTCTGAAGGAGAAAGGAAACGTCCAGTTTAAAGCTGGAGGTGAGTGGAAACCAGTCTGTTGTCTTGCTCCGGTACAGGACAGCGTTTAACCAAAGTGAACCTGATTATGCAGATTGGTTGGGGGCGGAGCTAACGTACACCGAGGCTCTGGTTCTGTGTCCGGTGTGTTTCAGCGTAGAAAGATCGGTGGTGTTCTCCAACAGAGCTGCTTCCAGACTTCATCTGGTAACACGCTAACAACATATAACATATAACAATAACAACCACTTGCTAGCAGTGCTATTAGCACGGTGCTAACGGTGTGTGTGTGTCCCTCTTAGGACCTGAAGGACCAGGCCATCTCTGACTGCACCAAAGGTGAGAGATGAAAAGCGGATTCTGCACAAGTTATTGGTCTGGATCCGTGTCTTCATTCTGGACTCTCTGGTTTCTGCAGCGATAGAGTTGAATCCAGAATATTTGCGAGCTTTGCTAAGAAGGGCGGAGCTTTATGAGCAGACAGACAAACTGGACGAGGCTCTGGAGGATTACAAGAAGGTTCTGGACCGAGACCCCAACCAGACCGGTGCCAGGCAGGCCTGCGTGGTGAGTCCACTTCAGTTGTTGCTCCAACTCATATTTGACCTGTTTTTGTTCTCTGCCTTAAATCAGCAACAGGACGATAAAATGTACAGAATTACACAAAATAAATTACACTGTGTGCACCCTCTGAAGACTAATGAGGAGTCCTGCTCCTTATGCTTCTGGAACAATCTGGCAGAACACTTTTTCTCTTATTATTGAGCAGGTGAAGTTATTCACATGCTTCACCAGTAGGGGCGCCACCGTCGGGAACGTACTTCTGTCAGAAAGGCTTCAGTCACATGACAAAGAGGGTTGGAAATGGCAGGACTAATCCTCTTTCTACTTGTCGGTCTCTCAGAGGTTGCCCCGGCAGATTCAGGAGCGAAACGAGAAGTTGAAGGAGGAGATGATTGGTACGTACTGCACCTGAACGCACCACTGAGCGGATGGATAAATGAGCATAATCCATCATGTTGAACAGGTAAACTGAAGGACCTGGGGAACATGATCCTGAGGCCGTTCGGTCTTTCCACCAACAACTTCCAGGTGAACCAGGACCAGGACACCGGATCCTACTCCGTCAACTTCGTGCAGAAGCAAAACGACAACAGATGACCTCACCTCAGGCAGTGATGACATCATGGCAGCATGTGAATGAACGTATGTTAAATAAAGTGTGATTGATGAGCTTCCTGTTGCTTATAAGTTATTGATTGGTTGGTTATTAAAGTAGAAAAAGAGGCAGGTAGTCTTGAATATTTTAATATGAACAACTAACAAACCGTCCCTGTGAGATGTTATTGACGATCAGTGAGCTCTTCTGGACAGCAGCATCTCTCTGATGTTGTCCTCGGCTTCTTTGACGCTGCGTTCGAGGTACACTTTTTTCTGCTGGAAATCACAAACACACCATTGGAATCAGGGGATCACACGGAGTCTGGATCCTCTCCGACCATCTCTACCTCCAACTCTTTGATCTTCTCATCTGCACTTTTCTGTTTGTCTCTCAGCTGATGATTGATTTCCTCCTCGGACTGCAGGATGAACCTGGAGACACCACGTGGGATTTCAAATGAGCTCAATTGGAAAGAGAAGAAGAATGCTTGTGCTCATGCAGACTCACATGCGCCCCACTCCCTCGTAGAGTCGCGTGTTGCCAGGCAACGCTGTGATCTCCGCGTGCGTTAGCTTAGCATGTTTGTGGACACGTGTCAGCTGATCGATCTGCAGGTCAGCCAGCTTCACTTTCTGCTGAGTATCGATCATCTTCACCTGCAGCTCAGAGAAGGCCTGAGGAGACACGTCACTGATCAGCTTCACAGGATTTAGCATTATTGATTATTAATAGTTTCTTCTCCCCTCGATAGATTTTGATCGAGGTCTCCTAAAAGCAAATTTCAAACATGAGCATAGTTTACGATCGCAGCCGCGTGACGTCACGTGGCCGTGCTCCACTCAGTGATTCAGTCACAGCGTCTTGCGCTCATCAGTAGAACAGCTGATCGTTTTCCCGCCACCGAGGCGGTTACACGTGAGACAGCAGAGGACACGTGAGACAGGAGGACCATCAGACTTTACCTTTTTCAGCTCCAGATCCACGGGCGCGGCCATCTTCACCAAGTCTGAACAGAAGTCAATCTACGCATGCGCAGAAACGTCTTCTTCAGCGCCGTTTCCGGTCTGTGGTGTGGATCAGCGCCCTCTGCTGCACATGGTGAGTAAACGAATCAAGTCCGCAGTGTCGCGTCAATAAAATTGATGATATACAATCAGAATTCAAATCAGTTGATTGATTATGATCATCTCAGAACTCTGAATTTAATCTTTATGTTCATGAAGATAACAAAAATATATATATATTTCAAGATTTGCTCAAATCCATCAGATTATTTCCAAACAACTGAGTTTGATTATTAACTGAGCTACACACACACACACACAGCCAGTGTTTCACAATGCTATTTATTTATTTCCATTTGGTCTCAGGCTGTTCACACACAGTCACTCCTGTTCTGGAACAATAATTATAATCAGTACACACACACACCCTTCTGTCAGGGTTCACCGTGTCTACATGTCTGCCTGTCAGTGGAACACTGTCTGTCTCCAGCGTTTGTCAGGTGTGAAGGGCCACAGACACTCGGTGATGGTGGAGGTGAAAGGTTGTGATTGGACGCTCAGGTTCAGCAGCTCCAGACGAGCACAGTTTAACTGGCTGTTGATTGGTCGAAGAGCCGAGGCTGCAGGCTGCTCCGTCAGCTGCAGAGACAGGTGGTGACAGACAAGTACTATTACTACTCCATACACCTGTTACTGCCAGTATTTCAATATGTTGAAAAAAAAATTAAAAGATTACAAAGCTCAATTCATGGTGCAAATCATAATAAATGAATTCAACTAGAACAAAATGTCAATAATTGGTGTATTTACGGGTATGATGTGATTGGACGACAGGTTGAAGGCCTGAGCCATGGCCATGCCCATCTCATATTTGGTCATCTGCTCTTTGGCTGAGAAGTGAAAGACTCCTCGGATGGACGGGTCCTGGAGAGAGACGGACGGGTAGTGAGACAGGGAGACAGAGGGGTGTTCTGACCTGACGCACCTCTCTCTCTGGGACACCTACCTGTCTCGCCCTTCTCTTTGACAGCTTCCTGTCTCTCTCTCTCTCTCTACGACAGCTTCCTATCTTTCTCTCTCTGTGTCTGTATGACCTACCTGTCTTGCCCTCTCTGACAGCTTCCTGCAGACGGAGGCCACGTCCCGAGCATCTGTGGGGAACCTCTGCAGACAGTGGTCCAGGGTCACGCTCTCCGTCACGTCCTGGACTTTGGTCCACAGAGACGTGACAGCGCTCTCCATCACCGACTCCACCTCCCCGAACAACACGGGCACCCGCAGCACCACCGCGCCTGAGACGGGTGAGAGACAGACAGGTGTCAAAAAATAACAAGCACAACAGTGACATCAAGTGACATGTCTAAATCCAATAATAAATGTGCAGAATGTCGAGGGAGGTGAGACAGACGGGTCCAGAGGTGTGAGACAGGTGCAGACGTACCTGGACAGTGTCTCATCGTCTCTCTCTCTCCCTCCAGTTTACTGCGTCCGTAGACGTTGAGTGGGTTGGGGCGGTCGTCCTCACCGTACGGCGGGCTCCGCCCATCGAACACATAGTCGGTGCTGATGTAGAGGAAGAATGATCCACACGCAGCTGCACACACAAACGTGTCGCGTTTCAACATACTAACACGGACACATGTGTAGGAGGCATGTGACAGATGGTCATGTGATCACTGACCCGCCTCCTTGGCCAGCGTGCTGGTGGCGTGCACGTTGAGATTAATGGCGGCTTCGGTGTGTCTCTCCACAACATCAGGACGTCGCTCTGCTGCACAGTGGACGATCACATCCGGCTGAGAGAGAGATTATTCATCTATAATCTGCACGGTGTGTACATCCACTATAAATATATATATATATATATTCGTTCTGTAGTATTCACCTTGTACTCCTGCAGCAGCCCTCTGATGGCGTCCTCGTCTGTGAGGTCACAGCGGAGGAGGAGTGGCCTAGCTCTCCTGTATCCTGTCCCTACCACCAACCAGCCATTGTTGTGAAACTCTCTGTAGACAGCTCGACCTAAAAGACCCGTTGCCCCGGTAACCAGGACCCTCAAACCCGGGACCACCTCCTCCTGACATCGAGGTACAGCATCAGTACTAATACCACACAAGTACTGCACAAGTAATACTCAATCTTTAACCGGGAGGATTCACAAACTTTCCAGCATATTCCAGGACATGTTGTGTTTACCTGAACCAGTTGCACGCGCCCCGGGCTGAACATGATCCTCACTTCTGCGCCTGCGCGGCTCATCTCGCTACCGCTCTGATCAGAACTTCAACTATCGGGTATCGAGCGGAATAGATCAGCTCGCGCTGCTCTGCTTTCCTGATGCGTACTTTGTCGTTCTCTTCCGCATTGGTCAGCTGCTTGCCGTAAAGCAGCTGTCGCGGTGACGTTTGCCGTTAGCACGCAGGCTAGTAAGGCTCGTGCATGGTTTGATCAGATTTCGGAGACGGATCTAACCTGGTCCTAGCGGAACCGGAACTAAAACTGGACCATGTGACAAAAACACAAAGACTTACCTCCGACACTGTGACTTCGGAACCAGGCATTAGATCCGGAACCAGAGAAGACCGGCAGGAGCGAGGGGGGCTGAGAGGGGCTGAGGGGGACCGGCAGAGACCCGCTCTGATCACGAACTTATAGTTTACACAGCGAGTGACTCTATCTGAGTTTATAAACAATGACTGTTTCCGCTCTCACGTAGCCCCAGCCCCGGAAACGGAAATGCTTTTGCGCGCGGAATTCAATAAAAGACACGCGCGGCATACGGTCAGGTTCCGTCCTCGCAGTAGCAAAGATCGATACTCGCCGGATCCATAACCGTTATCAGTAAGACATGGCGACACCACCGAAGAAGAGTCGAGTTCCCGCCAGTCCGACGATTAGGTCCCGAAGAGAGAAGAAGATTTCCATCGAGGGAAACATCGGTGAGTGTCTGTGTGCGTGTGTGCGCGTGCGTGATTCTCGCCAAATCAACCAGCCAGATAAACAGCAACGTGTGTGTATCATTATGAGGAGCTGATCTGTCTCTCATCCGTCTGTCCTTCACCTCGCTGTCTCTCACCTGTCTGTGTCTCACCCGTCTGTCTCTCGCTCGTCTGTCCTCACCTCGCTGTCTCTCATCAGTCTGTCTTTCACCTCGCTGTCTCACCCCTCTGTCTCTCACCCGCTTGTGTCTCACCTGTCTGTCTCTCACCTGTCTGTCTCACCTCTCTGTCTCTCACCCGCCTGTGTCTCACCTGTCTGTCTCACCTCTATGTCTCACCTCTCTGTCTCTCACCCGCCTGTGTCTCACCTGTCTGTCTCTCACCTGTCTGTCTCTCACCTGTCTGTCTCACCTCTATGTCTCACCTGTCTGTGTCTCACCCGTCTGTGTCTCACCCGTCTGTCTCTCGCTCGTCTGTCCTCACCTCTCTGTCTCTCACCCGCCTGTGTCTCACCCGTCTGTCCTCACCTCTCTGTCTCTCATCCGTCTGTCTCTCATCCGTCTGTCCTTCACCTCGCTGTCTCTCACCTGTCTGTGTCTCACCCGTCTGTCTCTCGCTCGTCTGTCCTCACCTCGCTGTCTCTCATCCGTCTGTCTCTCATCAGTCTGTCTTTCACCTCGCTGTCTCACCCATCTGTCTCTCACCCCTCTGTCTCTCACCCGCTTGTGTCTCACCTGTCTGTCTCTCACCTGTCTGTCTCACCTCTCTGTCTCTCACCCGCCTGTGTCTCACCTGTCTGTCTCTCACCCGCCTGTGTCTCACCTGTCTGTCTCTCACCTGTCTGTCTCACCTCTCTGTCTCTCACCCGCCTGTGTCTCACCTGTCTGTCTCTCACCTGTCTGTCTCACCTCTATGTCTCACCTGTCTGTGTCTCACCCGTCTGTCTCTCGCTCGTCTGTCTCTCGCTCGTCTCCCTCACCCGTCTGTCCTCACCGCTCTGTCTCTCATCCGCTTGTGTCTCACCTGTCTGTCTCTCACCTCTCTGTCTCACCTCTCGGTCTCTCACCCGTCTGCGTCTCACCTCTCTGTGTCTCACCCAGCTGCAGGGAAGTCCACGTTTGTGCGTCTCCTGGAGAAGTCTTCTGAGGACTGGGAGGTGATTCCTGAGCCGATCGGAAAATGGTGCAACGTCCAGAATGAGAGCAACGATATTTACCAGGTGAACCTGAACACAACACGGCTGATGCTATTGACAGGAAACCCTCCAAAGACAGGAAGTGTCCTCTGGGACGCAGATTTCAACTTGAAGGACATTAAATAAATTATAAAAAAACAGACGTTACAGAGCTCATCATCTTTTTGAATTATTATGACCTGTTTGGAATGGATCAGATTAGATACTCTTTGTCATTTGTTAAACTTCCTGTTGTGGGCGTTGCCATGGTTACGCTGTCAGGCTACTGACAGCGTCATTGATTGACTGACTCATGTGTTTGTGCAGGAGCTGAGTTCCTCTCAGAAAAGTGGAGGAAACTTGCTGCACATGTTGTACAATAATCCCAGTCGCTGGTCCTACACATTCCAGGTAACCCCGCCCCCTCCGCCTGACTCCGCCCCCTTGCGGCTGGGAAGAGAGCATGTTGTGTTTAATGACTGTCAGGGTGTGGAAATAGTCATTCTCTTGATAAATAATAGAATGATACCTGTTGATGGTCTGTCTGTCTGTCTGTCTGTCTGTCTGTCTGTCTGTCTGTCTGTCTGTCTGTCTGTCTGTCTGTCTGTCTGTCTGTCTGTCTGTCTGTCTGTCTGTCTGTCTGTCTGTCTGTCTGTCTGTCTGTCTGTCTGTCTGTCTGTCTGTCTGTCTGTCTGTCTGTCTGTCTGTCTGTCTGTCTGTCTGTCTGTCTGTCTGTCTGTCTGTCTGTCTGTCTGTCTGTCTGTCTGTCTGTCTGTCTGTCTGTCTGTCTGTCTGCTGTGTCTCACCCGTCTGTCTCTCGCTCGTCTGTCTCTCGCTCGTCTCCCTCTCGCTCGTCTCCCTCACCCATCTGTCTCTCACCCGTCTGTCCTCACCGCTCTGTCTCTCATCGGCTTGTGTCTCACCCGTTGATGGTCTGTCTGTCTGTCTGTCTGTCTGTCTGTCTGTCTGTCTGTCTGTCTGTCTGTCTGTCTGTCTGTCTGTCTGTCTGTCTGCAGAGCTACGCGTGTCTCAGCAGAGTTCGTTCTCAGCTCCAGTCCCCGTCAGCCAAACTCCGTCAGGCCAAAAACCCTGTGCAGTTCTACGAGCGCTCTGTGTACTCGGACAGGTGAGACACCTCACCTGTGCATGCGTCACCACAGGAAGTGTGTACCGTGTGCACAGGAAGTGTGTACTGTTTGTTCAGGTACGTGTTTGCGTCCAACCTGTTTGAGTGCGGGAACCTGTCGGACTCGGAGTGGACCGTGTATCAGGACTGGCACACCTGGTTACTGAACCAGTTTGAACCGGACATCGCTCTGGACGCAATCATCTACCTGAGGGCCCAGCCGCAGGTAATACTATGCGTACCGCATCGTGTACTACACAGGCGTCCAGATACTTCAGGTAGAGATACTGCAGGCTACCTTCAGGGTCTTCAGTGTTTCTCTGTATATTTCAGCGCTGTATGCAGCGTCTGCTCCACCGTGGCCGTGAGGAGGAGCAGGGAGTTCCTCTGGAGTATCTGGAACAGCTTCACTTCAAACACGAGGCGTGGCTCCACCAGAGGAGCCTCAGGTAACGGTGCTTCCTTTCAAATCATATCTTCAAACTGTTGTTCTGGCCTCACTTATATCACGTTTGTGTGTGATCAGGTTGGATTTTGATTATCTGAACAATCTGCCCATTCTGATTCTGGACGTTAACGATGATTTCAAGAAGGATCGCATCAAACAGGAAGTCATCGTCGATCAGGTTTGTTTTTGTTTATAAGAATTGCTTTTCATCGTCCCACACATGCTCAAACACACAAGTGGGGGGGGAGTTGAACCCATCTGTGGCGCATGCAAAGCCACAGAGCAGTGGACAGCTGAGAGCGTCCATGGAGCGGATGGGGAGTAGGTGCCTTGCTCAATGGCATTAGAGGTGGAGTCTCTTGTTGGTGGCAGGGAGGGGTCGGGGACCACCTCGACTGGGCCTCGAACAGGCAACCCTCTGATCCGGTGCATGCCTCCCTCGCCACTAGGCCGCCTCTCCCCTTTATTGATGTTTGGTTCCATTTCTGCCGAAACGGACGACGGACTTCTCATGTGATTCTGTTTCTTCCTGCAGGTCAAAGAGTTTCTCACCACGCTGTAGAATCATCCACCAATCACAGCACAGCGTACAAGCAGTGGGTAAATCTGATTGGACCATCTGGTTACACTTTACACCAACTACATCTATCCGTGTTTTTGACTTTAAGGGCAGAACAAAAGTAGCATTTGAAACACGCATGTGTGTGACCTTTCTATAAGCTTCTGGTTAATGTTAAGCTGTATTATGTCAATGAGTTTCCTCACAGCCAACATAAAGGATGTGCGTGTGTGTTTGTGCTTTCACTTGATTAAGCTTCACATTTGGGGTCTGGATCCTTCCTTATCGTTGAGATTCCTTCAGGAAATGACTTGATGTAAAAGAATAAATCACATCAGACCTTTTGGATCAATAAGCCGAAATATGTTTATAGAATATTAGACCCAGAGGTGTTCCACAGCATGCAGTACAGAGACAGGAAATTGGCAAGGGTTCATAAAGGCAAACTCCTGTTAAACAGAAAAATGAGAAACTGTGCTCACAGGAGCTGGCAATGATTGTAGTCTTTCACCGTGTTTAGTTAATGTTCCACAGTTTAACATCTAAAGTCGAACCAACAAGATGCAGCATCATGATGAAGTTGTGTTTTTAGGTTTGACAGGTTTTTAGAACTCAATTACAACACATCTCTGAAGCCGTGTCGACCAGTTCTGAGGTCAAACCTGAGTCACTGAGTCCATGAACCAGAAATCACAGAATTAGCTTCAAAGGAGTCTGCGCTATATTCATATTTAATCCATCCTGTATTGGCCCAAAGTTTTGTATATGTCATTAAACCATAAACTCATTTTCTTGCATATGATGCATGGAACAATGCCACAGTGTGTGTGTGTGTGTGTCTTCATTATG
The DNA here is from genome assembly GCA_016785305.1 of Colistium nudipinnis. Taxonomy (NCBI): domain Eukaryota; kingdom Metazoa; phylum Chordata; class Actinopteri; order Pleuronectiformes; family Rhombosoleidae; genus Colistium; species Colistium nudipinnis. The sequence continues at coordinate 22,967 of JAFBJU010003584.1, read as the reverse complement.
TCTCCTGGAGCATGCTGGGTTGTTTGTTGACTCGAACCCAGTGGGACAAATTCCAGGAGAAGAAAACTCAGTGAGAAGCAAAGAAAATAAAACAAACCGATTCAACATGTTTTTAACTTTTTATGAAACTCTGCTGGAGGCTGCAGGTAGGAGGTCTGGGGGGACCTGGAAAAGGACAGAGTGGTCTGCAGGGATTTGAAGAAGTTATGCAAATGTTTTGAGTCTGTTTTAAATGTGGTGTTTACCTTTTCTACTTTTCAGATTCTATTCCTTAGAATATCACACTTTATTCAAATGTAAAAAAAAACAATCAGATGATTGAACATGTTCTAAATGGATTTTATAGATCTTCAACATCAGCCCGGAGCTGCGGGAAGGTCTGAGCGGGGCGAGAGAAAGAAAGAGAGAGAGAGATTAGGATAAACCATTAACGGAGCAACAAATGATTAGAGCCAAGAACCACAGCGAGAGGTCAGGCATGTTAGGAGGTCTCATGGACTGAGAGATGCTCGTCTGGTTTCTCCACTTGGTCTCGATCAGTCAGCGTGCACACTGTGAGTACAGAAAATCCTCCATTCATCAATAATCCTTTAAGAACTCTCACCAGACTATGCAAATATTTCACCTTTTTATTGAGTTCACTGTAAACCAGCTACTGAACTCCGCAGAGAAATGACTGGGCTACTTTTCAACAGTTTCACAGTTTAATCTTTGACTCAAACAAAGTTTAGTTGACTGAACGGTTCTAAACATGTAAACATTGTTTTGTTTTTTTTCTCAGCTTGAATCTGATGACGCTGTAGTTAGATATCTTATTATTTATTGAAGACCTGCTGCAGACTGTGGAGCAAAAGCCATCTTCAATATATCGTAAGCTTGAAAAAGAACCAGGATGGGATTCACCGACCTGCTGGACGAGGTGAGTCTAACATGAATGTAATCTGATTACTTTCTTCAACTATGGTCTGATGACAGAATACAGGATCTCAAGGTCTGTCAATGACAGGGAGTGAAGTGTTTATTTTAAAACTGCACTGATGGGGGAAATAGGCTGGAATGTAATCATTTTAAAGGCTGTGATTATTCCCGAGTGTTAGTGTGTGAGTCTGCTGACATGTTTGACGACTTTGTTGTCCTGGTTCTGCTTTTATGTGAGCTAATGATATTTGTTTGATCTGAGCACAGGCTGCAGGATTCAAAGACAAGTTATTTATATATATGTATTTTTAATTATTCTGGTTTCTGGGCTCAGCCTCAGAGATAAATGGATGGTTCTCGGGATCTTTTCCTCATTGTTTCTGCTGATGGATGCAAAGAAAAGCTTTGAATTCTGTCATTGGTGCTCATGTTTCTTTGAAGTTTCACGAAATAACTCTATATTAATGCGAAGCCTGAAACCATTCAGTTGTGTTCACTTGGTCACGGTGAGAGCCATGCAAATGTCTCTGACTCCTCCCACACAGGTGGGTGGGTTCGGCAGGTTCCAGTGGCTCCATGTGACTCTCATCAGTTTACCTGGTTTGATGATGGCGAGTCAGAACCTGCTGAACAACTTTGTCTCAGGTATCCCGGTCCACCACTGCACCCTGCCGACCAATCGCAGTGTCTCCAACCTGTCACACCTTCAGGTAATCTGCCAGATCCAAGTGTAACCTGGTGGGATTATTTGGTTTGACGAAGATGTTCCTTTGTTTCAGATGCTTCCAGCTTTTATTCCTCTGGACTCTTCCGGAAAAAAACTTGACCGCTGCAGGAGGTAACCCTAACCCCCCACCCTTTTTTTTAAATCACCGCGTTGAATTCCATCAATCAACTGTGACTTATCTTATGGTTTATGTTGTATGTTGTATGTTATATGTCGTATGTATACACACAAGCGCTGTACACCATGTAAAATTCCTGTGTACTTGTACATTTGGCGAATAAAGAGATTCTGATTCTGATTCTGATTCTGATCACTTCCTGTTCTGCCTCCTGATGCTCAGGTATGTGGAGCCTCAGTGGCAGCTGTTAGCGGCTAACAGCTCAGCTAACGTTAGCCAGCTACAGACTGAGGAGTGTGTGGACGGATGGACGTTTGACCGCTCAGAGTTTCACGCCACCACCGTCTCTGAGGTAAGGAGCAGCTCATTAACAGCATCGCTGAGTTAACCAGGTTTATTAACTGTGTGTGTGTGTGTGTGTGTGTGTCTCTTTCTCAGTGGGACCTGGTCTGCTCTCTGCGTCCCATGAAGCAGATGATTCAGACCATCTATATGGGAGGAGTTTTAACTGGAGCCATCATCTTTGGAAGCCTATCGGACAGGTGAGACTTTATGTTTACACATAATCTGAATGTTTGCATTGTGTCTGTTTAAGTCTCATTGTGTATTTGTTTGAGTCTCATTGTGTCTGTGTGTAAGTGTCATTGTGTCTGTGTTTAAGTCTCATTGTGTATTTGTTTGAGTCTCATTGTGTCTGTGTGTAAGTATAATTGTGTATTTGTTTATGTCTCATTGTGTCCCTATTTAAGTCTCATCGTCTGTGTGTCAGGTTCGGGAGGAAGTCTGTCCTCGTCTGGTCTTACCTGCAGCTGGGAGTTTTTGGATGCAGTGCAGCTCTCGCTCCTTCATACTCAGTTTACTGCATCTTCAGGTTTCTGAGCGGAATGGCCGTGTCTGGAATCATCCTCAACGGAGTGTCCCTGAGTACCTATTCATCTCTTTTTCTCCTTCAATACAGTTAATAGAAATAAAGCTACGTGAGTGAGGACAAAACATTTAGAGCCTGAGTGTGTTTAATCCGAACCTTTAACCTGCAACACTTCGAAAGTGTCCAAAACCAATAAAAACACTGATTCTAATCTATTAAACGTTAATTGAATCCCTAATCCAATCAGGAAATGTTGACTTTGACCAAATGATGTGTGTTCAGAGGTGGAGTGGATTCCAACCAAAGCCAGGACTTTAGTGGGCACGCTCACTTCCTTCTACTTCACTTTTGGTCAGATGGTCCTGGCGGGACTGGCCTATTGGCTGAGAGACTGGAGGAAGCTGCAGGTGGTCGTCTGTGCTCCGTTCTTCCTGGTTTTCGCCTACAGCTGGTTGGTGGAAACTTGGAAACATGTGTCTCTCTTCTCTGTGATTGGTCTGGTGGCTCTGATTTGTCTCCTCTGATTGGTCAGGTGGTTCTTGGAGTCGGCCCGTTGGTTGGTTCTGAACCGTCGATCTGAAGAGGCGTTGAAAAATCTCCACCGAGTCGCTCAGATTAATGGGAAACCAGAGATGATTGAAAAGTTAACGCTGGAGGTAACTTGGAGTCTGTAGACAAACTGTTGTGTTTATCCAATGAAAGGCTGAGATCTGTACCATGTGACCTTCAGGTGCTCCACTCACACATGAAGAAAGAGATAGAGTCCAGTCGCTCCACCTACACAGCCTACGACCTGATGAAGACCAGAGGAATGAGACGCATCTCCATCTGTCTGATGGCTGTCTGGTCAGAGACTCCGCCCACCTGATGACTTGACTCCTCCTTGACTCCACCTGTACTTATTGTCGTATTGTGCTACCTGTCCAACAGGTTCTCCACCAGTTTTGCATATTATGGTCTGGCTATGGATCTGCAGAAGTTTGGGGTGAGTCACCCTGGGTTGCCATGGCGACACGATTTTTCTCCTATTGGCTGCTGTTACTGAGCTGTCCTCCTATTGGCTGTACAGGTGAGTATCTACCTGATCCAGATCATCTTTGGAGCTGTAGATTTTCCAGCCAAGCTTCTGGCTCTGCTCATGCTCAGTTACCTCGGGAGGAGAGTGTCTCAGGCCGCCTGCCTCTTCCTCTCGTCACTCATCATCTTCGCCAACATCTTTGTCCCTGCTGGTGAAAACTACACAACACATGCACACGCACGCGTGTTTGTGAGGACCCTCCGTGATAATAAAAACCTGATTCTGATTCAGACATGCAGGTCATCAGGACCGCGATGGCGTGTTTGGGTAAGGGATTCACTTCAGCATCTTTCACCACAGCGTACCTGTACAGTGGAGAGCTGTACCCCACCGTCATCAGGTGAGACGCACACACACACACACACACACGCACACACACTGTCCTACAGCTCCTATAATCAGCCTGTGTGTGTTCAGACAGACAGGACTGGGCTTCGTCTCCACTCTGGCCAGAGTCGGCAGCATGGCAGCGCCAGCCGTTCTTATTCTAGATGAGGTGAAATCACTCGTGCAAATAAAGTGTCAACGTTCTTAAAACCTGGTGCTGATGAATACAAACATCTGTTCCAAAAATCAATTCAATAATGTTTTACTGCTTAACAACGGCACATCTGTCTTATCCCAGTTTGACCTCTGAAGCTCTGACAGTTATATTTCTTTCTGAAAAGAGATTCACGGAAATCATCTTTAATATATTTATATACGCTCATCCAGTGACATGTTGCATCAATCGTTTACGGCTCTTTTGTCTTTTACTCTTAGAACATTCGTTGAACTGCAGATAAATGTGAGATAGAGGTGTACAGTCGTCAGTGGGAATAAGATTTGATCTCATATTGCTGACTACATTTCCCAGGTACTCCCTGCTCTGCCCAGTATAGTCTATGGAGGAGCAGCAGTGTTGGCTGGATGCTTCGCGTGTTTCCTGCCAGAGACTCTGAACGCCCCGCTGCCCGACACCATCGAGGACGTGGAGGAGAAATGGTGAGCCAATGCTAACAGTTAGCTTCGTGTATTCACTGCTTAGAAGCCTTAGCTTAATAACACTCCACATGGACGGATCATAGACCAGAGGGACGCTAATGCTAACATGTTGCTCTGCTAGTTTTCATTTGTCGCCAACCTTCTCAAAAGCTGATAAATAAATATGAATCATTGTTTTAGGTCTGGACAAAGCCAACAGAAAGAAGGCAACGATGGGGTCACATCTGATGAGGCCTCAAAGGAGCGTTTGGCCTTAAAAGATCTGGAAACCGAGGGGAGTGGCCTCAATGCACTCTGACCAATCAGAAGCTGCCGCATCATTAGTTACTGCATCAGACTTTTTTTTGTTGCAGTAATCAATAATATAACAAATATTGAATAATTCAAACGGAAGCATTGTGGATATTTAGAGTTTGGACTTTTAACGCACATTTAGAGTTTCAGTTACATGTTGTTGTTCACATGCTTCATCAGCACATTCAACGGATGAACCAGAGGTTCTGTCAGCTGGATTAGATTTATGCACTGAATGATATATTTGTGTTTGATTATAGATCACATATGGTGTGTCAAAACATGTTTGACCCAGTAACAGTATTAATCAAGAGTAAAAGATTGTATCAATAATAAATCCCACTCATATTACTCAGCTTTTTGGTCTTTGTTTCAGGCTGAATCTTCCCAGCCAAAGGTCAAAGTCAAATATGCTCAGTCGGGACAATAATCTTTTCAGTGTTAATGAATAATATTCAAAGAGATGTTGATTGATCTGTGAATGCAGAATGACCCCTCAACGATAAGATCATTTATTATTATGTATTGTTTGAGGTGATCAAGAGAATTTAGGTTTCATTTGCACTTGGTCCAACATGGTTGAAGATCAAACAACTCTGATCAATATTTATGTTTTTTAATCAGTATTGATTGATCAGCTGTTCCGAGATGTTTTGTTTCCTGAAAAGGGAAACGCCCCCTGGTGGCGCTCCAACGCCTCACAGACTTTGCCAGAATGAGCCAATCGGAGAGGACGCTTTCCCCTGCGTCCTTTAACGAACAGGGACTCCAGCCAATGGCAGCTCGCCTGTGCAGTTGGCCTTGTTGTGGGAGGGCGGGGCTAAACTCCGGTCGGCAGCACAGCGGAACAAAATGGCGGCCGTGGCTGCAGAGCCCGGAGCTGCAGCGGTTCCGACAGCTTCGACCCAGACAACGGACGACGAGGTCCCACCACAAACAGAACCGGGGATCCCCGGCACCCCGGAGCAACCCGTCAGGTCGCGGGAGTTCGGCCCCGCCGAGGGGCCGCTGGCTCTCTGGGTGGAGGGTGGTAGTGATGGGGTGGAGCGCCGCCATGTCAGGCCGGAGCTGGAGCCAGCGGCGGGAAAAGCTCGCTGTGAAAACAACGTTAGTGACGAACCGGTGGACCGGTTCTGTTCCGGACTACCGGAGGACTCTGAGTCGGTCCAGGCTGGGTACCGAAATCTCCTCTCGGACCCGCAGCCCTCCGCGGTCTTCCTTCACTCCTTCCCGGCCCCTCCGCCCGGCACCGAGGCCGGACTGTCTCTGGCCGAACCGGCGGTACCGACCACCAACGTGACTGGGGATCGGGTCCAGACCGGATACACGGTCCTGATTCCGCCGGAGCTGATGCCCAGGCCCGCGGAGGACCAGGAGCCGGTGGCCCGGGGCCTGCTGGACGCTTCCCCGCCGGGTCGGTCCCCGAAGAGACGCGGCGTGACGGAGTCCGTGAAGCCGGAGGACGAACCGGAACCGGGACTCAGTCCCGGGTCCGAGGTCCGGGTCTGTCTGGACCACGTCATCGATGACGCGCTGGTGGTTTCCTTCCGGCGGGGGGAGAAACTTTTCTCTGGGGTTCTCATGGACGTTTCTAAAAGGTGAGATATTTATAAATGATGATGGTATTGATTCATCGAATGATTTTTAATATATATTTTAAATATTTATTTCATTGGGATCTGTCGAATGTTTATTTTCCTCAGACAACTGGACGCCATGAATCGATGTTTCTGTGCATCGATTAGTTCAAGGAATCGGAATCGTGGTTATTGATTATCAGCTGGTGTTTGAGTTATTCATCTTTGTGTTGAAACTAAAAACAACAAACATTGTATTCATTTGAATAAACAGAGATTCTTGTTGTCATTGATCAGATGAACTTTTAATTCCTGCTGGTGTTCAATAATCCTTTAGAGAAGCCACGGACCACAATCGATAATCGATCAACTCTTTGGGCTCCCATCAAATTCTTATTGGTTATCCACCCGAAAAAATGTTTTAATTGTATCCCTTTATTTATTTTCCCTGCTTGTTTCAAAGTGTTTTTTTTTTATGGTGACCAGGGTTTATAATCAATATCCCTGGATATCGGCAGATTGAATTTTTTGACTCTTTCGTCTCAGATATGATCAATGTAGTAAAAACGTCCTTTTTTAGATCCTGATCATATTTATATCATTTATCTTCTACGAATGAAAGATGATCATGTTCATCAATTTTCTGGTCATAGAGAAGAGACCATTTATTTGTAGGTATGCAAAGTCCAACTTTGATCAAGAGTCACTGAGAATAATGATCTGATCAGCTGTTTCTCATCCTTGTTTTTTTTCAGGTTCGGACCGTACGGTATTCCCATCACGGTGTTACCTAGACGAGATGATCCACCTCAGATCTCCATTCAATCTGAGCCTGTTGCCAAGGACGACCCACCCACCAAGCAAGAACAGGTCACCGTTAGCCCCGCACCCCCCCCTGACCCTTGGACCTCTAAACCGCCTCCACTGTTCCAGGAGGGGGCGCCATACCCTCCTCCTCTGTTCATCAGGGACACCTACAACCAGGCCTTACCTCAGCCACTACCACGTAAGATCAAACGGCCTAAACGACGCTATCGCTGTGAGGAGCCAACCTCCATCATGAACGCCATTAAGCTCCGCCCCCGCCAGGTGCTTTGTGACAAGTGCAAAGGTGTGGTGGCGTCAGGTGGGCACAGAGAGGCGCGGCGGGGCCCGGGGGATCTGAGGAGTGAGGAGGCGTCGCGGAGGAGGAGACCGGCCGAGGGACCGATCTCCTCCGAGGTCAAGAGGTTAAGGAACGATGACAAAGGAGGACGAACCGCCGCAGACAGGCGCTCGTCATCAAGCATCTGTATGTCATCGCCATCTTCTTCACGCCGTGTGCTGAGGGGCGTGGCTTCAACTTCGTCATCTCCGTCCAGCCACATGCGCCTGAAGCTGAACTCTAAGAAGGCTCTGGCCAAAGGTTCTGCCAGTGATGGCTCCAAAGCGCGGCAGGTTCTGAAGCTGGGAAGGAGCCCACAGTCGCCCCCTCGTCATCGCCAGCCCAAAGAACAGAACCAGAGCCAGGACCGCACCAAGGCCGTGACCCGAGCTGCCGCCCTGCAGAACCACAACCAGAAGGTCCACTTCACCCGCCGGCTGCAACACCTGACTAGTGCCGCCGTCCCCTCCAGCACCCTCACAGCGCTACCGCCCAGAATGCGCATCAAACCACAAAGGTATCGTACCGATGAAAGCCAGGAGTCTTCCTCCTCCTCCCCCCCGTCCAAACCTGGCACTCGCTTGTCGCCTCCCAAACCCACTTTAAGCCCCCTGCCCACATTGGACCTGGTCCCGCCAATTGCCCCAACTGAAACTCTTTCTCAGGCGCCCCTGGTCTCCATCTGTGCAGTCAGCGTTGCCGTGGAGACACAGGAGGTCCGTCAGGTAGGCGAGGAGGGGACAGATCAGGGAGGGGGAGGAGCTGAGGGGCAGGTGGTGGAGCCTCCTCAACCGCCCCCCTCCTCCTCTTCCTCCTCCCTGGACTCATCCCACTCAGAGTGCAGCTCCACAGAGACATTTGAAGCTCCTCCCCCCGGAGACTCGCCCGTCTTGTCCTCCCCACCCACTCCTGCTCCCCCTTCCTCCTCCTCCCCTCCAGAACCTCAGTTCCCCCCCTCGTCCTCACCCATTGCCCCTCCCCCCAGATCTGATAGTGAGGAGCTGCAGGCTGGTGGCGAGGAGGAGGAGGAGGAAGAGGGAGGTGAACTGAAGAGGCGGCGTAAGTCCTCCACCTCCTCCTCCTCCTCCACCTCCTCATCTTCTTCCGTCTTCTCTAAGTCAGTGTCCAAGTGTTCCCTCCCTGACGGTCGAACCGTGTGCGCCGGGGACATCGTGTGGGCAAAGATCTACGGTTTCCCCTGGTGGCCGGCTCGGGTACTCGGCATCACGGTGGCGCGGCGCGGTGACACGGGGCTTGCGGTGCGGCAGGAGGCACGCGTCTCCTGGTTCGGATCTCCCACCACCTCCTACCTACCGCTGGTCCAACTGTCACCCTTCCTGGAGACTTTCCAGTCTCGCTTCGACAGGAAGAGGAAGGGGCCGTACCGGCGCGCCATCGCAGAGGCAGCTAGTGCCGCCAAACAGCTGACACCTGAGGTCCGAGCGTTGCTCACACAGTTTGAGACGTAGCATCTGTTACCGCATCACTTCCTGTCTGTCTGTCAGAGACTGAAGCAGACAGACGTGTTTGAGGGGGGGGCTTGGCCGTCACGCTGACTCCTCCCCCTGTGTTCAAAGCATCGTTGAACGTTCATGAATCTATTTCACGTAAGAAAAACCAAATCACTGGAAAACTGCCACGGTAGATTCTGCAGAGATCGTGTGATGTGCTGATGTGTCACTTCCTGTTTAGAGTTTCCTGGTTCCTCTGGGACTAGACGGAAAACTTTCATGACATTTTTAAAGAAGCTGAATTTGGGTTCACCAGCATTTTAAGTTTAAAAAGACTGTGAACTAGTCTTGTCCAAACTGAGGTCAGGGGTCCCAATCAAGGTCCACGGTTGAGTCCATATCGGTCTCCTTTCAACCCTAACCCATCAGACTTTCATCTGTGTATAGGAACATGCTCAGTTATGATCTGATTGGTTCATTCACCCATCTCTAGGCCAGTTGACGTAGCAAAGAGGTGCAGGATTGGTTTCCTCTGGTCCTTTATCGGATCAGGTCCTCACTCAGTGGTTTGTATCTGGAGAGTTTTTTTCTTGTCCTGACATCCACCAAGTGCTTTACACTACAAGCCCTCCTCCAGTCCTTTGCCAGACCAGGTCCCCGGAGTCCCATAGACCCCAAACCGGATCTGGAACCTTTCTGGCTCCCTTATGGAACTCATTGATCATGACATTTTCCAATAATGACAAATACTTGTGCTGCTGTCTGACTCTGCTGTTTGTTTAGAGACTTTTAATTTGACGTCTTTTCGTTTTAGAGCCCGATCCTCAGTTTATGGACAGACAGACGGAGGGACAGGTAGGACAGTGTCTCTGACGATGAACCCTTTTACCGTCTGTTTGCAGATCAGAGATTCTGAACTAAAAACAGTTTCTAAAAAAAAAAAAAAAAAAATCAGTTCATAGAAAATGAAAATCCACCTCTGTAAATGTTTTTTTTTTCTTCTGATGTTTTAATTCTATTAATAAAGTGTCAAACTTGTCTTTGATTCGTGGTCGTTATTGGAATCTTTCTTTTTCTGTGATGGTTGTGCCGCAAACCTCAGGCTCAGATTTTCTCACCTGCAAACAGATGTTTGGTAAATGGTTCTCCAGGGATTATTTGCCCGAATTCAAAGATTTTGGAACACACAAATGAGAATGAAATTGAAACCAAATGTTCCGATTTTTGGTGGAATTTTGGTGAGGCGTCATGTCTACGCCGACCAAAGACCGATCAGCTTCCGTTGGGAGAATAAATACTGGCAGAATATTGTTCAAAAGAAAAATGCTGAGAACGTGTGTACACATTGAGTTGAACATGTTTCCATGCAGAAGACGCTTAACGAAGGAATTTTCACTCACATTCAGATATTTGAAGAGAAAAACATCAGGACACGCGATCGTTGGAGTTTCTTGTGAGAATTTCTCGTGAATTGCACTTTAGATTTGATACATGTGATTATTATTGACTCGTATCACAATTATTTAACGCCTCCATTTTCTATTTGGTCATTTATAATCTGCGTCTCTTTGTTTTTCTCAGCAGTACAACTTTGAAGAGCTGCTGACACGAGGAGGCTTGTGCTGTGATTGGCTGGCAGCGTGTGGGTGGAGTCCAAACAGCTGATGAACCATGACACGGACTCGTAATCCATCCTCTATTTTTACCTTGAGAAGTTTGATCTGATCAGACTTAACAGGATTTTATTTTGCGTGCTTCAATCAGCGACCAGATTGTTGAAACGCTTGTCGCGGTGACAACCAGAAAAGTGATTAAAGGCTGCATCTGAACCTACCGTGGCTCCGCCCCTAAGGTCTCACCTGGTGAGGATTTAGTCCTCAATAAGCGCACGGGAGTCCTCGCATATTTTATTTTGTGGTTTCAGTGTCAGACACAGAAACAAGAGGAGACTCCAAATCTATTTATTTGTATCTCTAGTCAGATTTTCAGGTGTGACTGGATCCTTCACTTGAGAAAATCAACAAAAACTCGAGGATGAGCGATGTGAAGGGATGAATGAATCGTTCAATTGTTGAACGGCTCTCATTTCCTGAGAACATTTCCCTTTTTAAAAACAAGAATATTGTTTATCTTGATCTCCTTCACGCATCTTTTGGTTTTAACATTTATGTTTTTCACGATTGAAAACACTGGAAGGTATTTTTTTATTTCATAGTCTCTCACCTTCACCCTACTTCAAAATCAAGTTCGATAAAATACCTTCTGTGTTTGGATGTGTCCGATCCGGTCTGAACTGGTTTCTCAAGCCCATTTGAGACTAAATGGTGTGGAAACAACAAAACTGTTTTAGTGGAAGGAATATTATTGTAAGATTGTGTACAGATGATAAATGCAATAAATAGGCTGCATGTGAGCGTTGGATTCGTGATTAGAAATGATCAGGTGGAAGTGAATTGATTATTTTTGCAAAATGTTTCCATGTCTGACATTGTCTCATGTGTTCATTAGAATAAATGTAGTGACGATAAAAAATAAAATGTCCAGAACACTGTGTTTGTCTGATGGAGCTTCATCCTCAGAGAGTTATTGATCTGCAGCTATGTCAAAGTGACCTTCAGGGCTAGTCGCGTGACTCACCTGAGCAGGTGAGGAGTTAATAATCGTTAATCTGTTGGACTTTCACCTGCAACACGACAAATCTGTGCGTTCAGTTCTCGGAGCTGCAGGAGACATGGACGACGACGTAAAGGTAAAAGGATTATTGTTTGGAGTTTGGTTGCATCCCTGACCTGTAGATCATGTGATCCAGTGGTTGAATAGGTTTCTGCTGAGGTTAGACTGGAAACACTCCTCCAGGGTTAATGGTCATTTCACTGGTTGAAACCAAAATCTGAGCTTGGAACCCGCGGAGATGTTGACGCAAACTTCAGTTCAATCATTGACGTTTCAGGTTCCGCTTCTTCTCAAAGGGACCTGATCCGTTGAAGGGCCTTTTACAGATTAGCCTGTGTTCAACTCTTTTCGATTTAAGAGGAAAAACATCCATTTTAGAAATCTCTCTGGACACAAATGCAGCTGGAATCACAGTCACATGACTCGGTTGTAAACGGGAAGCAGCTGGTTGCTTAGTAACAGGGAATCCTCGGATCACTGGCAGAATGATATATTTAAATGCTTTCTCTGTTCACTCTCTACTGTTGAGTGTTTGTGACTCTGAATGTTTCGCTCTGTGCAGATTGTTGAGAGACAATTCTAGATTGGCTATATCAATCTATCAATAAAGTTTTGTCATCTGAACTCTCTGTCCAATCAGGAACATGATCATCTGGCAGAGGGGCGGAGCCGCAGGGCTGAGGAGATTGACCTTCCAATGGGAGAAGAGAGAAAAACTGCACAACCAAAAGAAGCAAAGGGGGCGGAGTCAGACATGCTTTATACCATCGAAGATGTTCCACCGTGGTACCTTTGCATTCTACTGGGACTCCAGGTGAGTCTGATTCAGACTGGGTGTAGACCGAGTCTGTTTTAGACCAGGTTTAATTTGAGTCTGGTTCAAACCGGGTGTAGACCGAGTCTGGTTCAGACTGAATCTGGTTCAGACCGGGTTTAGACTGATTCTTGTTCCAACCAATTCAGACTGAGTCTGGTTCATACCAGGTTTAGTGCGAGTCTGGTTCAGACTGAGTCTGGTTCAGACCAGGTTTAATTTGAGTCTGGTTCAGACCATGTCTGGACTGAGTTTGTTTTTAACTGCTCATAATGTCCACAGCATTACCTGACCTGTTTCAGTGGGACAGTGGCGGTTCCGTTTCTTCTGGCTGAGGCGATGTGTGTCGGGAAAGACCAGAACACTGTAAGTCAGCTGATAGGAACCATCTTCACAACCGTGGGAATCACAACCCTGATCCAGACCACTGTGGGAGTCAGGTGAGTGAGGAGGTCAGGGTGAGTCTGAGGGTGTACGCTGAGTCTGAGGTGTGTGCGTTTGTGTGTGTTTAGACTTCCTCTCTTCCAGGCCAGCGCGTTTGCATTCCTGATCCCAGCACAGGCGATCCTCAGTCTGGACCGCTGGAAGTGTCCCAGTGACGGTGAGTCTGCGTCTCCGTCTTCAAGTTTTTGTTAATGTTGATAAACTTGATTGACTGTTTCTTGCTCCACAGAGGAGGTTTATGGGAACTGGAGTCTTCCACTCGACACATCGCACATATGGCAGCCACGCATCCGAGAGGTACGTCAACAGGGTTGCGATGGAGACAGCGGAGGGAAAATAACTGGATGCAACTAATGTTTCTATGCAGTTACATTGAGAAAGAATCCCAACTCAAAGCTCTCGCTCATGCTGGTCTGATGACCGCTGCTGATGGTGAAATATAAAATGTAAAAATATGAAATATAAACAAAGTTTAGGCCCTAAATAAACAAACTGTGTCCAGTTGAAAGGGTTGACGTGAGTCCGCTTTGTGAGACTTTAAACCAAAGTTAAACCTGAAGTGGTCTGTAGCCTCCAGGTGAAGTGGAGACTTGTGGTTTTCAGGGTGTCATGGAGGTGGGACCGAGTCCATGTTGGATGAAGGTTTTTATGGTTTTTGCATTTGTGTCTCAGATCCAAGGCGCGATCATCACATCCAGTCTGGTGGAACTCGTCATTGGTTTCTGTGGCCTGCCAGGTTTGCTGCTGGAGTACATTGGTCCACTCACTGTCACTCCAACGGTCTCCCTGATTGGCCTGTCTGTCTTCACTACAGCTGGAGACAGGGCGGGGTCTCACTGGGGCCTGTCCGCGCTGTGAGACACCCGTCTGTCTGGCCATTTCTTCACCTTCATCCACTTGAAAATCCACTGACTCTCTTTCTTCTTTTGTCAGATGTATTTTGCTCATCGTGCTCTTCGCTCAGTACCTCAGGTCGACATCACTTCCTGTTCCTGTATACAGCCGCAAGAAAGGCCTGACGTCCACCAAAGTCCAGATCTTCAAGATGTTTCCTGTAAATAACACATGCTGAACCTAACTCACATCATGGTTTCCAGGGTTCTGATTGGTCATTAGGTAGTACTGTCATCATGAACTGAGTTAGTGGTTCAGTATCAGTGAGCACGCTGGTTGATCCTGGTCAAGAGTTGGACCGTGTTATTTAGGGGTTCAACTGTTGATGGTTTGGAGTTTGTCTTCAGGGATCTGAGGGTTTTTGGGTCTTTCTCCTTTTGCTCTTGTTGGTGATACAGAGTCACTTAAAATACTCTTCTTCTCTTGATGTTGTAAAACCCACTGAGGTCATGTGACTTTCCAATGTGTGTGTGTGTGTGTGCGTGCAGATCATCCTTGCCATCATGTTGGTTTGGCTTGTTTGTTATGTCATGACTCTGACCGATCTGCTGCCAAGTGACCCTGATCATTACGGACATAAAGCTCGAACCGATGCTCGTGGAGACATCATGGCTTCATCCCCTTGGTTCAGGGTTCCTTACCCCTGTGAGTCAGCCAACGCCAGGCTAACCTTTCTGATGGTGATGATGATGATGGTGTAGAAGATGGATCATTATTTTCCGTTTTCTTACTTCCTTCCAATAGGTCAATGGGGGTTGCCCGTGGTTACGGTTGCCGGGGTGTTGGGGATGCTAAGTGCAACCATGGCAGGAATCGTGGAGTCAATTGGAGATTATTACGCCTGCGCTCGTCTGTCTGGAGCCACGCCCCCTCCGGTTCATGCCATCAACAGGTGAGGCAGGAAAAGCTCCCTTTCCTGGTGACCCACCCACAACTCCGCTTCCTGTTTCAGGGGGATCTTCACCGAAGGGTTCTGCTGCATCATCGCAGGTCTTTTAGGAACCGGAAATGGCTCCACCTCCTCCAGTCCAAATATCGGTGTTCTAGGCATCACCAAGGTACCTCGGGCGGTTCATTGGTTCAGGTCCTGGACTATGTTCCTGAAAAGGTCTTTGTTGGACCTGGGACTCAGGCCTGATGTGTGGCCTGTTCGATTGTGTAGGTGGGCAGCAGGCGGGTGGTGCAGTACGGAGCGGGCATCATGTTCCTGTTGGGGTCGGTTGGCAAGTTCACGGCTCTGTTTGCTTCACTTCCTGATCCCATCCTTGGGGGAATGTTCTGTACGTTGTTCGGTGAGTCATAGTCAGATGAAGAGGGTTCATCTCAGGTGTGTGAGGGATGTGAAAATAATCCAGCTTGTTTTTCAGGTATGATCACAGCGGTTGGTCTGTCCAACCTGCAGCTGGTGGATCTGAACTCTTCCAGAAATCTCTTTGTTCTAGGATTCTCAATGTTCTTTGGTCTGACACTTCCAAATTACATGGACTCTCACCCCAGCTCCATCCAAACAGGTAGAGCGGAAGAGACTGGATCTGCTCTCTGTGTAGATCTCATATATACAGTATAGATCTGCTCTCTGCGTTCAGGTGTCGCGGAGCTGGATCAGATCCTCACCGTTCTTCTTTCCACTGAAATGTTTGTTGGAGGTTTTTTGGCTTTTTGTCTTGACAACACAATACCTGGTAATACAGACACATTTGTATCATCTGTTTTCTATTGTATAAACAGTCAGATGGAACTAAATTGTGTTTTTTTCTTCTTTTTGTGATTTCAGGCTCTAGAGAGGAGCGAGGTTTGGTTCAGTGGAAGTCTACCTGCTCCTCCTCCTCCTCCTTCTCCTCCTATGATCTTCCTCTGGGGATGAGGGTCATCAGACGGACTCGTTGGCTCAGACGGTTTCCCATCAGCCCCACATTCCGAGGTTTTAGGGTTTCTGAGGATCCACCTGAGGACCAGGCACCAGAAACGGGAGGAACTGCTGAAATCCAGCAGGCCAGCACCAGGGTGTGAGTGTGACATCATCCAACACAACTGTGACATCATCAGGAAACATTTGCATCATTCCTTTTTAGTCACTTTTGCTCAAATCTGCCGACGCACTGACGGAGCTATTAGACAGTTTCTCACAAATCAGTCCACATGAGGAAAATATCTGCTGTTTTTATTATTTCATTCATATTAAAATAAATAAATTGCAAGTGAATCCTGTAAAAACATTTCCCCAAAGTAGTAAACTACAGATAAAACTGCAGAAAAGTTGAGTCCCGTCAACAATGGAGAATTTCAAACAATTTTTTCACAACAATCTTAGACATTCTCAGAGCAGAACAGGTTCATATTCATTTCCTTTATCCTTCCACAAACTTTCAAAGGTAGAAATACATTTACTAATCATAATAATCTAAATAGTTTTCAAATTGAAACAACTGGCGATTTTGTCTGTCCAAGTGAATGAAATAACGAAAAGGACAGAAATATGAATAAAGTCTGTGATCATGCTCTCTTTGCACATTTGAATGATTATATTTGTTCCTTGACATCAAACACCTGCCCTCTTCTGCTAAAACTCTGACCATACCAAGGGACGTTTCAAGACCCTTTGGGGGCAAGAAGTACCATAGGCCGCCTAGAAGGGGGTTTCCTGAACGTGTCGTTGCGGTGTCCCCGCACGGCCAGTCATTTAAGGGGCTTTCAGGTTGCTGTAGACCAATGTAAACAGCCATCTTTGGGGGCCCCCTTCGAGCTCCGGGCCCTAGGCCATTGCTTGCCCCGTTGGGACGCCTCTGACCATACATCCAAATAAATAAAGGGTCTCTATATTGTCCATATTCAGGTTCAGCCTTTGTCTTTGTTGTGGACTTATGGATCATTGGGACACACCAATAATCACGTTCATCAATCAGCGGATTCCTGAACCATGTCATTATTTTATTCGTAGACTTCTATTTATTCACATATTCTAATAGACAAGTCAGTCACTCAACTGTTGTCATTTTTTGTGTTGTATCTGTTTATTTGTGTTATGTTGCAAAATTGTCAAAATGAAATATAATATAAAACTACTAGTGACCAATGTGAATGTGCACATAGACACTATTTTAGGTTTTTAAATTGACACATCATTTTTCCATCACTATTTGGATGGAAAAATTCATTCTGACTTTTGTCTGAATTGTGTTCAACAATCGAGTCAAAGACACACACACACATATATAATAAGGGCTGGAGTATATTTCCCTCCTCTCAATAAGGGTGTACAAATATCAAATCCTACAGATCCAACAAGCTACATGCGATATGTGCTGTGCAAAACAAATCCACCAGCTGTAAACGCTCAGCTTCACCGGCAGGAATTCTTTAGTGATTTCAAATATAATCTCCATTTCTTGGTGTTGTCGTCGCAACGGAGAGTGAAGGTAGACATATTCTTACTGTTATCTGAACTCAAGACTTGAACAAACATTTCCGGAGACTGCGGTGTAACCATATCATTTCAAATTGTCATGGCGATGTATGTGCGATGTTACCTGACGGTGTGTACGGAGTTAATGGGAAACAGGGCGGGGCATAGAGCGGGGACAAAGCTAAGGTGGGTTGACGGCTCATCACGGAGAGAACTGGGATGTAGTTTAGGTGACACACAGGAAACAACGTGGAGTGGACTGGAGACACAAACACCTGGATGTACTGACCGGTTTCCGGATCCAGCAGCATCTTTCTCTGAGGCTGTGGGGGCGTGTCCACATAGAACAGGCACCTACTATTGGCCTCTAAGCAGGAGGCGGGGCCACCGCTCAGGGCTCCAGGTGGTAGAGCCGATCCGGTGACCAAGTCTTTACCCACTTGAGCAGGTAGGAGCCTGAACGTCTCACGTGTTCTGGATGTCCCTTCCTGGTCTCCTGGAGGTTCAGTTGGTGGATGGTATTGCTGGTCCGGATTTTCTGACCCGTTCTGTGTTTGTGGCCTCAGGAGTTGGAGAGTGGGAGGGGTCGGGGTCTGGATGTAGTTCAGGGGGCCGTGGATGTAGCTGAGCTTCCCCAGGTGAGGAAGCAGAGTGGGAGGGTGGATGACCTGGTGGGCGGGGCCAGGGGCGGAGATATGGCCCTGGTTCCTTTGGGGTAGATTTGGGGAGGCTTCTGCTCGATTTGATGGATGGAGAGTTGGACTTGTGGCTGCGTTAATGATTGTGACTGGCCAGGTGACATCCTCCAGCTTCCTCCTGATTGGTTGGGTACCTCGTCTCTCCCGTGTGATTGGGTGACTTGATGTATGGCTTGGTTTTCTGGTCTGCGGTTGGTTGAAACAAGCAGCAACCTTGGCCACGTGTCCTTTGGTGGAGTTGGTCTTATGGTGACCTTTGACCCCCACAGCTTGTTGATAGGTCGGGGGCGGGCTGTCCTCCTGACCTATCACTCTGAAGCTTGTTGCTTTGTAGTTGTTGGGAGTTGTTTCTGTAGAAAACGAGAGGCTGTAGGTGTTTTTGACTAAACTCCTCAGATCTCTGACCACATGAACCGGAGCTTTGACCTCCTTCACCCTCCCCTGGTCTGCAGGAGGCAGGACACGTAACTCGGTCTTCATCTTTGACGGGGAACCGTTGATCTGCTCCACCTGCATCTTCTTGGAAAGGACACTTTTAATAATGCAAGAAGCCATCTTGGTTTTCGTTTCATCCAGAGAGACAGATTTCTGAAGACGCCTAGGCACCTCAGACTTTCCTCCGCCCTGAAAACCTGAGAGCACAAACGCAACCTGATCAGACCGTCACCTGGTGGATACAGGAAGCGCTGGTGGCATTGTACCTCGGCCGGCTGTTGTGATCCCGCCCCTGTACATCCTGTCCACATCACTGCTGCTGCTGCTCATGGGATGGCTGTGGAAGGAAGCAGGCATACTATGTTGCCGTAGCAGCAGCTCAGGACGCTGGTGCAAAGTTGGGCAAAGTTCCTTGGCTCCTCCTCCTGCAGCAGGTCCGTCCTTCAGTCTCACCTGTGTGAGTGGACAGTGGTCAACAGAGAGGTAAACAGACAGACAGGTGAACAGGCAGACAGTTGACCTGCAGTGTCTCTTGCTCGCGGATCTTCTTCTTTAGATGAATCTGTCGTTTTGGGACCATCTTTAGCCCCTCCTGACCTGTGACCTGGGAAAGCGACATAGGCAATGATCGATCCATAAATTCTCCAGATTGAGCAATGAAAAGACAAAAGTTGTTGATGTGAAACAAATGTCGACCTGAAGAATCTTTTGTGTTTTTCTACAAAACAGATTATATGACCTTTCAAAGTTGATGAATACCAAAATACCGTATTTATTCTTTGATAAGAGATTTTTGGTAACTGATGTTTTCATCGTGAGATATTCCTCTCCGAAAGTGACTTTTGAAGTCTGTATTATTTCTATTTTATTTTCAAGGGTTTAAATCCTGAAATAAATGGATGAATATACGTATATTTAAGGGATGACTACATTACTCCTACATTTAACATGAGAGATGTTCTGGTTCATTGAACCAACAAACTGGTTAGAAATGACCCAATCTTTCTTCTTCTTCAGCACCTGAGGAAATGAGGATGAGGAGAACATACGTTTGAATTTGATGGAGTTTTCATGGATACAGACATTCCTGTAAAAGTAAAACTCACCTGTGTCTCCACGGTGACATCCACACACTTGAATCCACTGTCTGGATCTGACTCCTCATCTTCTGATGGCAGGATTACGGAGGGGGAGAAATGAAGAGAGAGATCCTCCTCAGACCAGTCGCTGATACTCTCCTCCTCTTCCGATTCACAGGTCATCTCCAGGTCATCCAAGCGACTCGTCCTGATCCACTCTCGCATCTTCTCCCCAGTCTCTGAACTGTGATGAGGCACAACGTCCACCTGAGGGCAGCGGTGAGCACTGAGGAAGACTTCTCTTCTTCCTCCTCCTCGTCCTTTGTCCTCTCTGCTGCTCATCCTTTGTTTCTTTACAGCCAGAATAGATTTTTGATTCCAGATGTTTTGATTCAGATAAAATCTGAAAAATAGAAACGAAAAGGCATGTGACTCAAGTGATTAGAAGTTGGCTTGAGCTCTTTTTCCCTCTTCAACACACACACACGGGTCCGTTTTTAGGCTCCAGGATCATTTGTGTCAAAAATTTTAACATTGGAATCCTCGTCACACTTTGGCTCACAGGTCTCTGTCGATTTGTCAGTATTATGAGAAATAGTGTGAAGGGAAAATGTGATAAGTGTGTTGCTGAGCCAGCTGTAAGGAACCATTTGAGGAAAAGTAGACAATTGTGATCTATTTTATTACCTGGGTCACTCAGGTACGAAAAATTAATTATCATCCATCAAGTTGTTTGGAACTCATCATCACGTGGATCCAGTGACCTTTTAGATTTCAGGTCAGTGTCTTTCAAGGAAAAAAATATTATGTTTTTTGATTTGAGTGTTTTCACAGCTGTAATCCAACATCTCAGTCATTTCACTTCAGCAATTTAGAATCGATATTTATGTACCAATGTTATCCTGTTCTCTACTAAAGCCAGATATGATCAACATCAATGAAAGATCTAATTTGAAACTTACCTGAAAGATTTAACTTTTCCAAATCCACATGTGATGATCCCAAAAGAACTGGATCACTTTAACCATCCTGATTTAGATCCACATATCCAAGATACAGATTCAAACTTGATGTGGAGATCCCAGCTTTAGTTCTGCTTCCTGGCTCTGGCCACAGCTGAAGTGGTCACAGTCCAGGATTAGGTCTCGTTCACTTTTATCCCTTTGCTTATTGTAAGGTTTCCAGTGAAAACTTGGAAAGAAAGTGTATGTTTCTCAGCTCTTTAGTCCATCAGAGCCGGTCCAGGTTCTGGTCTCTGTGTTTGTTTCCGTTTGAGTTCACTGAGTCCTGAAGCTCAGACAGAGAGAGATTGGTAGAGTGAGCTGTAGAGAAACAAGCCGAGAGAGAGAAAGTGTTGCTGACAGACTGCAGGATTAGAGAGAGAGGGGGAGGAGGTAGAGAGACAGAGAAACACATTGAGAGGGAGAGACTTGGTGTCGCACTGCACTTTTCTATTTTAGGAAGTGATTGACAGACGAGGCTGCAGCTCCTGGATTCAGACATGGACCGTGGAGCCTGCGAAAGCTGCGTCATGACTTAGGTTGGTCATGAAGCTGGAAATCTGCGGACCATATTCCATGTGAGATGATTTTATGAATATGGGTTAACATCTTGTTGATTTCGCCCACATTTTGTTAACTAAATTGTTAGGGTTAGGCATAACCCCATGGCATAAGGGATTATTGCCATGGAGTGTGGTGTAGAGAAAAGACCCAGGCTTGGATTTGACAGTGTAGCTGCAATATATTTTCAGTCACATATCATAAACATTTAATAATTTAAATGATATGATTTTTTTGAATTACAATGAATTGCAAGCACAGGCCACATTCTTCTCCATCTTCTGCTTTGTAGAACTGTGTCTTAATGTCAAGATATGGTTAGTCTGCAGGAACCTGCTCCTTCTCATCAAAGCCTGTTTTTGCCCTTTCATCCACAGAGTACATGTCTCTGTCACACCTGGACATGCCACACTCAAGAACAATTACAGAAGCAAAATATCAAAGATATCA
Source organism: Colistium nudipinnis (assembly GCA_016785305.1). NCBI lineage: Eukaryota > Metazoa > Chordata > Actinopteri > Pleuronectiformes > Rhombosoleidae > Colistium > Colistium nudipinnis. The sequence goes on along the minus strand of JAFBJU010003584.1, from coordinate 1,356 downwards.
ATATGTGGTGGTGAATTGATCGAAGGTATAAAGAGTAGAACATTTTGAGCCGATATCTCTAATAAAAGATCCGTACTGCCCTCTAATGGCCAAAGTCAGAAGCTACAGACTGTAAAATGAGTTCATTTCATGGTGTAAACCAGTTTTTGTAAAATAGATTAATGTTTTATTTATTAGGACAATTAATACTTAGGTAATTACCCCTGGGACACCTTTGTGTTTAAAATATCTTGTTTACAGTTGCCATTTTCCAGTCATCATTGAGTAAATTATTATAGAGTGAATGATTTTAGTCTAGACATATGTTCTATCATTTTTTTTCTTGTATTCCTGTGTTTAATGTACAGTGAAAATTTCTTTGTGAACGCATGATTAATTATTCACAGTCTAAAGGACAGATTTAAAGTGTTTCATATAATATCTGGTTTTGTTTGTAAATTATTTAAAAATAATTCAAAAATCTAGGTCATCTATCAGGATATTTTTTTCTTATATTTTAGTCATTTCAGAATTGGTGGGAAATTTAGACATCAAAACTTCTGAAAAATAACACTTTCTCATATGTTATTTAGAAAACCGAGTAATTAAGCATGAACTTATTGGGTGAGTCAGGGACACACTTTCAGTGTATTATTATTATTGTTATTATTATTATTATTATTATTATTATTATTATTATTATTATTATTATTATTATTATTATTATTATTATTATTATTATTATTACTATTATTATTATTATTATTATTATTATTAATATTATTATTATTATTATTATTATGTATTGATGATGATTTGAAAATGTATTACAAAAGACAAGTGATAAAAAATAAATAAAAGGCTATTCAAATGTTATATTAGAAATGCAAGAGAAAGAGAAAAATGCGGGGTGCCCCAGACCTATTTTAAATATTGAATAATTTATTGCAACCACATATTCTACAAGTTTGTTAACATTTTGTCTCGGGACAAACATATTTGAATGTGAATATGTACTTAATTTTTTTTTACTTTTAATTTTACACCAATAGTGTGACAGTAAAACTCTTACGTCCCGTCCGTGCGTGCCAAATTGCTTCCGCTCGCACGCAGGTGCAGAATCCGCCTCGTGTTTAGATGCTCGGTAGAAGATGCAGCGCATGTTTGTCGTGAAAGTTTTAAAATAATGAATCATCTTCTGTGGATTCTTTTCCTGGAGAGAAGCAGCTCGTCTCTCTGAGGTGAGTTGTTTTTCTCTTTTACACGATGTTTTAGTTTGTCCATCACAGCGTTCACTAACATGTTGCCCCACCGGCACCTGGTCGCCGTGATGTGGGTTAGGGTTAGGGTTAGGGTTAGGGTTAGGGTTAGGGTTAG
>JAFBJU010003558.1:121732-234242 GCA_016785305.1 Colistium nudipinnis | reverse complement strand
TCGCTGCTAGAAAGAGGAAAGTTGGTACTGGAGGGTTTTCAGGGACCCCAAACGCGCTGGTCTTGGTCCCGTGTTGCTCGGACATCGGGAAGTAGGTCAAAGGTCAAAAAGCACAAGAGTGTCTCGCAGTTTCATCCACTTCCCGATGACACTCTTGTACTTTTTGACATTTCACCTACTTCCCGAGGTCCGATTGTTACAGGACCAAGACCAGTTCAGACTGCACCAGTTTTTAAAATACATTCAAAGAAAGATAAGTACCTCCTTTCCCCATTCAACTTTGTGTAAAGGGTTGCTGCTGGAAATATGAAATAACAGCTTTCCCAAGTAACGTTCTTAAAAGTGAATCGAAACATTAGCATGCTAAAACTAAGCTAGCGTTTAAACTATTAGACACATTAACAGTAAGTGATAGGTGACTTGTTACCACCAGCCCCATTTCTTCGGTAAAAATTGATTACAGAGAGCTATATTAATCTATTATTTGCTTTATACACATACCTTTCCACTTGTTCCAAAGCTTTATCAACCGTGACCATCTCAGTGTTCACACATGGGAAAAAGACATTGAGCTCTGCTGAATTTGAATGTGCCCCACCCCTTCATTGCAGAAACTTAACATCCTGTGTTATCTCTGCTTAAGATGATAATTGCACTTTATATTTGAGTTGATTAATCTAAATAACTAATATGATTGTAGTAATGGACCCTTCTTTTACAAAACAAGAATTGATCATTACTGATAGCTAAAACATAATAATTCAAAGAAATTCTGGGTTTACAGTGTATACACGTATTAGCACACATCCATCGCAATGAATCTTTCACACATACCCAAGCCGTTGTATATCTGAATCAGCGGCAGGCGCATCATGGAGTTAACTTGTGTGAAGACGGACTCTTTCGGGTTTGCTCCTGCTAAACGCCAGTTGTCTCCTCCAATCAGTGTGGTCATGCCTGCATTATTGATAGTGAGGGGGGCCTGAGGGGCCCAGGCTCAGATGGTGCACAGGCTCACAATGTTCTCCTGTGTGTCTGGAGAGAGTCTGGTTCACCAGAGAGCTCAGGGCTAAACTAGGACAAAAAATAAATAAAAATTAGGCCTAAAGCTGACAACCTGAGCCGACGTATGCGGGGGTTAAGCTGAAAATAAAGAGTAAAAAGGCCTCCTCGGGGATATTTGATGGTCAGGCCCTGCCCCAGCACCCTTTACATGTTACCAAAGGATGGTGTGGCACAGGGGGAGAATGGTAAATGGACAATAAGACACATCACAAATGGTGACGTTGAATGAAGGGGAATCATATGTTTTTATTGTAACTTTTCAAAATTTTTGGCTCTTTAATTTTTTTCTTTTAATAATTAAAAGTATAAAATCAATGTGCACAATAGGGCACTGTGTAATTAAAACACGAGTGCTGCACAGCTTTATTAGTATAAAGAGAGTAAATTAATGGAGTAAAAATATACAGCTCATTTGCAATAAAATGAGGAACCTTTCGAAAAATATAATTTCCAAACCCACAATTTATGGTACCCAAATTATAAAATGAAAACAACAGTGGTATTAATACTAATTCACATTGTATTATTGTATCTTTTATATATGTTTTTCACCACCTTAAATGAGTATGAATTAGCATTTGCAAGACCTCATCAACACTGGTGTTAAAATATGAAACAGTTTTGTGTGATTATAAAACACTTCGTGGTGACGCAAATGCAAAGTTCAAGTTTAAATATTTCAAATTACAGGGCAATATCCAAGCACATCTGTCATAAAGGAATTGGGAATGCGGTTTACCTTGATGTGTTTTGATTTATTCCGCAGGCCCTGAGGTTATACCCGAGAATTAGAAAGCATCATTAAGGAAAGACCATCTCCCCACTCCCAAAAGTGATAATTACCAACATCACTATTGATCTGACTATTGATGCATTGCTAATTGTTTCTTGCAGTTATTTATTTAATTCCATCTCGGGCCATGCGGATGTGCTGACCTTGTGCAGCAGGAAATATAAGGGGTTGGGAAAAACACACATTAAGATTCCACTTAAAATCTTAAAACTGCAAGGGCTTTTCTATTTTTTCTGCCAAGGGAGAGAACCCGGTTATGATCTGTTCATGAGGATGAGAAGCTCAGGCAGAATGGCAATTTGAGTCGAGACTTCGGAGGATGCTTTAGTTATATCTTCAGTGCAGCCTTGAAGAGTTGAGGCTCCTGAAAGTCTCCATGGATACAACTGGAGGTTCAAGGTGGCGTCGTATTGATTCATAACAACGCTACATTATCTAAGATACAGAATAATAAGGAAGATTATTCATCATTAAAAGCATATTGAATTTATCACATTAAAAATGTAGTCATGAATTAGTTTCTCCCCACACTGGTTCGAAGCAGTATTTAAAAAGTGAAAGAAAGGGTTCAGAGATTGTTTCAGAAATAAAAATGTACTCTCATTTCGTTTATTTTGCAGTTGTGGCACATACACTCTAACACAAAGTGGCGCTCGGTAAAATTACATTTGCAATGATAATGCGGTGACTAAATCTAACAAATTAGAACAAATTGACTGCATGAATAATTACATCGAACTATTTTAGAACTTAGAAATAAAAGCGCGACATTCCACAGAACGTACCTGCAAATCACCATGACTTTTTTATGATAGAAATTGCACTTAAAACACTCTGCATTTTAACTGTTCCATCACTTATTAGAAGTCATATACTTTATTACTTAAATGTACATGTGTGGGTAGATAATTACGGATATTGATATACTATTTACTTTGAGTGAGAATGTGTCATACGAGGACAGGGCACGCCCAGAACAAAAATAAATATGAAATAAAGCTCAGAAGAATGAATGAAAATGTCAGTTTGACAAATCGCTAACTCTAATGGAGTTGCTTTTACCTGAGGGCACCTGAGGAGGTAAGGGTTTCGGCAGGAGTTCAGGAGTAATCGGAACTGACTTCTGGTGATTGGGTCGTCTGAATTAGCAGGTTGTCAGGGTGTCACTTGTGATGTGAGGCGTTGAAAACACTGGAACTGACTTAGAGGGGATGTTGTCCTGTTATTTATTTTTGATCATCAGGTGGCAAAAACCTTCAAAAGAGATAACAAACGTTTTTTTTAAGGCTAAGTGTGTGTTGCAGGGAATTACTGTGAAAGAGGAGTTGACATCAGGGCCAATGGGCGTGTAAGTGCATTGCGGTGCGTCCTCGTGTGTGTCTGTGTGCGTCCACGGACACAGCTGGCCTTTGCCGGGGACATCTGCTACCTGTCACAGCGCGTTGTGCGCGCGTGAACACTTTGTTGGCGTGCCCAGCCCAGCTCGGCCCACCCATCGGGTAGCTCTTTAGACCTTTAGTCGCAGCAGTGGCGCGACATCAACGAGGGCCATGTAGGTGTGTGGTGCGAGGAGCGTGTCAGGCATGTGTCCCAGCGTGGCGGCAGGAAGTCCTTGAAGAGGGGGCGGAGTCACCAAGCCCCCCCACCCCCCCCATTGCATCACATCACGTTGAGGCTTGCTGGCTTGCTGGTCCAAGAGTGAGGCGGTAGTGTGAGTAGACGGGACACCGCTGGCCCGAGGACGAGTCCGCCAGGGCGCTGACCTCGGCGCGCAGGCCTCGGCTCGGATCCCGTCTAATGAAGCGCTCTGTTGACGCCTGCTGTGCACACTAACACACACACGCGCGCGCCTGCACATATTTACAATGGGATGCCGGGCGGCTGATGATTTGAGGGTAATTACAGCGTATTTATTTCTCTCCCCTCTGCCGCTCTCTCTCTCCCCTCTCCGACTGACTCCCGCCCCTCCAGATTGTGGAGCCGAGCCTCTAGCAGTGCAGTGCTGAAGGTGTGTTTGTGCTGTTATGCCCTCTGGCTTGGCTGCCAGCTTACTCCCACTGATCTGAGCCAGGAGGCAGACTGCCGAGGAATACCGATCACCTTGCCCAGACCGAATCCTTTGAGCTCTCTCTGGCATCTTTCCCCCTTCTGCCAGTTTCCTCCTCTGCTGCTCTCTTCCCCCTTCTGAAGTTGACAACAAAGACATCCTCAGGGTCCTCCTTGATGTGAGACCCACTCTTGATCTTTTTTCCCTATGTTTTTGTACCTTATAGTTGCGCTACTTTCATATTCCGCAAGCACAATATTTACACACCAGAAGACAAAGAAACAGGGGTCGTTTCATGTAGGAACCCCTGCCGACATGTTAATCACCCCAGGACCTGCAGTGGTTACGTTGGCCCAGCAGAGGCGGGACATTAGTGAGACACCTCGGCACATCACCTCCACTTTGACCACAGCGCTTAGCCCTCCATCTATCTATCTATCTATCTATCTATCTATCCATCCATCCATCCATCCATCCATCCATCCATCCATCCATCCATCCATCCATCCATCCATCCATCCATCCATCCATGTCCTGGACTCTGTAGGTCTGTCAGCTCAAAAATCAGAGGACTATCATTTGAACCGTGATATCCAATAAGAGTCACTCCAAACACACACACGCACGCACGCACACACGCACACACACACACACACACACACACACACACACACACACACTCCTCTACATCCTTCTGCCTCCCCTCTCGTTAACCCCACCCCGCCCCCCCTCAAGCCCCCTACACTTCACCACCGGCCCCCTGCCTCCACGAAGAGAAGTCTCTGAAGAGCTAATTAGTGTTGGAACGGAGTCCAGGAACAGCCGACGGAGACGAAGAAGGGAGATTGGCGCCCGGTGCTATAGCTCTAACGGTCAGGGCCTGAAAGAGGGGTGACAGTGAGTGGAGGCGAACCAGCGGCTCACGATTGACAGAGACAATAAAGTGAGCCTCTGAGCCGGGGAGAGAGAGAGAGAGAGAGAGTGACAGGCAGGCGGGCTGCCCGGGCAGAAATAAAAAGGCTTCCGGGGGCTGTCCCGTGCGAAGCCACTGTCCCTGTGACTGAGGGCTGGGTATAGGGTGCAGGCAGGCCTTCTAATCTGCACTCCATTGCATTAACCATCACTTAAATTCAACAAAAATATACAGTTCAATCCTTCATATTCACGTATACCATATAAAACATATCTTATCTATCTTTGTGGCTTAACTCCCAAAATATGACCCCACATGAAGAGACAGGATGCTCCAAGGTGCTTAAACTAAGTTTAATAAACTTTTGAGAAAAAAGTGTGTTTGTGTGTTTAAATGTGTATTTTCTTTCGTTCATATTATGTTTCCTGTGCTCTTTTTTTTATTTACACAGAAAACCAAGAGGCAACGCCGGGATCCCGGGACAAATGGATGTCTTCTTTCCATTTTGCATCTCCTCACTGCAACCTCTCGTCAGTTTGTGAGCCCAAACACGTGACAACATGTTTTTTTTTTTGTTTTGCTTTATTCAGTTCCAGGCCTCAGTGCACCCAAGCATCCTCTTTTGACCTGCAATGTTTTCACAGACTTACCACAGTAGGAAAAGCCCATATGTCAATACCACAGTGCTGGTGAGCTGAATTACAATAAGTGGGCTGAGTTTCACAGTCCTGGTGTTGTACATTGTGACTCACCGACACAGTTTGAGGACGCAGCCTTTGTTAATGTTGTTTACACATGTGCGTTTCCTATAACAAGTCAATTTGTCCGCTGCGAAGAGGGTTCTGTGCTTGAGGCGTAGGGATTTTATCGAGGTGTGGATGTCAAACTTTAAAGACACCTCAAATATCTCAAATCAATCCTTTTGATCGTAATGAAAAGCATCTGACATGTTTTCAATTTGGTTCGATCCCATCGGGTGTGGAGGAAATATATTTAATATATATAAATATCTTTAGTGGAGCCGTTCAGGCCTTCAGTGTTCGACACCTAAAAGACCAGTTTTGGGTGCTGCTTCACTTTCGAGTGCATGCAATCGATATATAGTTATTAACAATAGATAACGTGACTTCTTGTGAGAAGAAGTTACTTGTACTGCTTATGAAACCACAAAGAAGTATCACTGGAGCGTACATTTGTCCCCTTTTTTGGCTTTATGGATATATGGATATGGAAATTGACTTTTAGCCTATAATTGTGGTTTCATAGCCCAAGACTAAGACTAAGACTATTTTTTTGTCACTTCTGCATCTCTGTCATTATCAGATAAACCCACTGTACTTGCCGAACCACAGACAAGGTGGAAAACATAGTGCTGCATGAAGTTTAGGAATCGGTGAAGTTCTCATCTAAGAGAATAGGAAAGTGCTTGGAGATTCAACTGGATTACTCCAAATCTGCTGGATGTGTAAATATTTGCGCACAAATTTGCAGTATCCACATAAGGGTGTGTATTTGTAATGTCTCCCCCCAGAAGACAGAAATCAGATATTGCAGGTTTAAGGAGTAAGAATTAAATACAGCAGAGGTCCGTCTCACACACTGTGCTGCGGCGGCATGTGAATACTCACTAGCGCTCAGCCAAGTTCTTTCTCTGGTATAGACAGAGCTCCTTATATATTTATCTGAAATATAGATGTAACCAGTGTTGACCGCAATCAAAGACAGAAGGGTTAACAAGGAGCGGCTGGTAAAATCTCGGCCAGGAACACACGCACACACACTCAGGTTTCTCCCTGGCAGATATCAAGAATGGTTTAAGATCGAGAAGGTATCTAACATAAGAACAAAGGATTCTAATGATGTTTGCTCCACCATCCCTTTGCTGACACGGTCTGAGTGCGGGGGGAAAAGGTCAGAGAGGTGGGCATTATACTTTTATGATGATCATTTATTTATTTTGTCAAGTAAAACCAATCAGAATGCCTGGGAGCTACCCGGGTAGCAAACAGGGATAATTAGCATCACTGGGAGAGGTGGTGCCTCCTTGTACTCTGGCCTCCGCTTGCTTTTATCTGTTGTAGGTGGTGGAGGAAGCTAAATATTGATGGTTGCTGCCCCTACTCACAGAAACTCAAACAACACTGTCCGGCTTTGTGAAGGGCTGTGTGTTTTCAATGCTGAGGATGACAAACTGCAACTTTTTTTTCGTCTCTCATGCCCAATAAAGGCGTGACTCTGCAATTACGCTCCACCCTTCAAATGGATTTTGCATGAGACCAAACCGCTTTGTTTATCATCGGTTGCTTTTAAAGCTTTACTTTTCTTCCCCTCGGTCAAGTTGACGCGACTGTCCACAGGGGAGGATCTGACTGAGTTTCCTTTCGGTTGACTGACAGGAAGTCATGCCGCACAGAGCTGTGCCCGGGTTTTGAGTATCGGTGTGTAGACTGCAACTTGGGCTGCCCACTGCTTTGAAATAATGAAGAATAACTAGCAGGACAGGATTAAATCTATGTGTGCAGTTCCAAGAAAACCTGGTTGGTTGCGGCATGTATATGGGCTGAGGAGTGTGTTTTCTAGACTGATGAGATTGTATCTGATACCCACAAGATCAAAACAAGAAAAAAAGGTTTTAATAAAAATGAATGAATGATCCTTTGTTTCTTATAGAAATCTCCATAGAGCTGGAATACCTCCGATACTGGCGAGAGTCCGTGGGAAGAGCAGGAATCCAGCTTCAGAGGATCTGAGGGATCTGCCGGAGAGATAGAAATGCTGGTGCCGGGCCTTTTATTGATTTATAAACTCGTTAAAATGTACTATCACAAACGTAAAAACTGAATAAAATAAAAACTCAAAACTGGGGGTTATATGTTCCGGGCCATCATCACTGATCAGGCATTGCAGTAGTCAAGCCTAGAGGTTCTGAAAGCATGCAGCCATGGGAAAATGTAATTTCTACTCATCTGTAGGTGTGTTTATGTGAGCTAATTAGTGCTGATACTCAGATTTTTATCCCCATTTTATTTCACAAATATTACACTTTCTGCACAGGTTTACACCGGGGATTGTGGCAGACGTCCCTTGTGTGTTCAAACTCGCCACCTCGGTGATTCCCCAGCAGATTTCTACTTGCATACTAATTAAATTGTTTTTACACAATGTACTGATTAGAGAAGAAAAATGAACCGGGTTGTGGAATTATCTGTCCAAATAATCGAACCCCAAGACACTTGTTATAGTACACAACCTTAGAAGTTCCTAAAGCACATATTGATGGCCCATTTGTTTGCAGGTGGAAATGCACTTAGGATTTAAATTCATCAGTATTTCAGCTCGAGCTACATCAGGCAGAGGCTAAAACACTAAAATGAAAAATTCTCTGTATTTTTGACTTTTTCAAGCCATGAGGCCATGGAAAATAATTGAAAGTGAAAAGTGTCACTTCACTCTCTTGATGTCTCATACCTGAGACCTCCGAAAAATAGGTTTCAGGTATGCACAGATCTGCCACGACATTGAACCCAATAAACGGTTTTAATGTTGCGGCTGATGGGTATGCGTCCTCTCTCATTGTGTTGCAGTATTCCCACAGATGCCAGTCATAATCCCTTTTAAGCCCTCAGGGCATTTCTAAAGACACCCAGATCAGCAATATTGATCTGAGATTGTCTCCTGATTACTGGAGGTCAATCTGAAAAGCTGGAGTTGGCTTGCGTTTATTTAGATTGTTACAAAAAAAATAGGCCAGTGGATGTAATGGGGACAAACTGGGGAACTGTTTTGTCGTCCAAACAATGATTGATGGCTCTCCAAATTAGAACAACTGCCAAGTAGAATTCAGTCCGTCATTCTGTCTTCTGGGGAATAGTATTGTCCCGTTTTTATGCTTTACTGTTGCTCAAGACATTCTGTGTATACCTTGGGGTATACTGAATAATTAATGGTGCCCTAATGACAACTGCAGTCCCAGATATACGGATGACCTTAAAAAGATTGATATTTTTTTTGATGTTGTATATTACTTTGAACTATAAATCTGTTTACCCTATTGACCCGGGTGGACTGATCTAGAGCCAGATTTTGAGCTTGTCAGGGACTGAGCAAAAAAAAACCCAAATAGGACAAAGGTGTCAAAATGAAGATCGTGTTCAATAAGTATGGAAAAAAAATGTTTGATAACAAATGATAAAAATAGCTGAATTATAATATAGATAAAAGATAAAAAGGGAATATATGATCCAAAATAATCAGGGCCTTAACACAAGGAGGATAAAACACATAAAGAACCTAAATCTTCAACCACATAACTGTAGCTAATTCAAACAGACCTCATTCAAATGACATGCAAAGGATTTAAAACACGGACTAGTCAACAAACACAAAGGGTAAAAAGAAAAAAACATCAAACTTCAATACTAACTATAATAACTGAAAACACTAAAAATGAAAACAAATGATCTAATATATTATATTAAAAAATAAAACAAATGTCAAAAGATTAACAAGGCCCACCAGAAAATAAATGTAACTATTAATACAAAGCAAAAATCCCCCTTCCCCCCCTTCTCCTCTTCCACTTCCTGTGGGCCGTCCTTAAAATGCCATCTTGGAGCCAGGGCAAGCCATTTGCCTGAGGAGTGCTGTCTAACCAGAAGGTAAGTGCTATTAGCAACAGTATGCTAACGCATGTTCACCCAAGTGCAAAACAATGGCTGTTACTTAAACACATGTAACCAGGTCTAAATAAACCATGGGCAGTTTTTTATTGGAAAAGAAACACAGCTGAGCATACAAACTGGTGAAGTGAGTTTTTACTCGTTCTGCTGTTAGCTATAGCTTCATTATATCAACACATGTTTACCAGTTGGCAACTGGTCAGTAGCACCTTGTTCCTATGATTGTCCCCAGGAGTTTTTATTGTGAACGCACCAATTCACCCAAATGCATATGTGTGGTCACCACATCATTTCACCTCTTGCAAATATAACACAATATTATATTAATAAAATAGGCTGCTTTTCTCTGAGGGTTTATTTAGCCTTTAAACACACATACACCCGGCATTACGGACCTCATTTGTTACGTATTCAGCTAAATATGGCCTGGAAAAACACATTCTACGACATCTCTGCAATTTTGAGGCAGCATGAAAAAATATTTCATCATAACCCAGAGGACTTTGGCCTCTGTCAATTCCCCTGAGCCAGACAGATTTGCACAATAGTGATTTTAAAAACCAAACTTTCTTTTGCTGCTGCTGATTAAACTAATAAGGAATGTTTACGAAGAAGCTGAAAGGATGAGTATTTGTAATGTCTCCCCCGGTATGTTTCCTTCCCCCCCCTCCAGCAGCCCAGGGAGGTGGACAGGAGGACGCACTCCTACCGAATGTGCTTTATTTCTCCCAAACTCAAACTTTACACAGGATTATTTACTTTTTTTGTACTCATTTTTCTTATTTCATTCTATGTCAGGTCAGATATGGAATTGTATATGTTGCTGTCATGAGCATTAGAGTGGCCCAAAAGATCATTTGGTTTTCATTTGAAATATAAATCCTTTTTAACCATAATCAATTAAATCATTTCTATGATCTGAATTTTGCATATTCGAAGATGATGTGAAGATGGGTTCAAGGCCTTAAAATTAGTTAAGTTATTAAAAAAAACACATGCATAGATTAAAAAATATCTTTTTCATCTTAGGATCAGCTTATAATTTCAGAAATGGTTCTAATCGTCAAACAAAAGAACTACTTAAATACAGCAGAAAAAAAAGATATAATTTTTTTGGCTTGTGTATGTTTTAGAACACTAACGTTGTAGATTAGCTCAGCAACTCTGCTGTGAATGTATAGAAGGCATACTGTATCTGTGTAGAATGGAGAAGAAGGGACTCTGACATGTCTGTTCCTGTGCCTGTCTCCTAAGTGAAGGCGACAGCCCTTGAACGAGGTGACCTTGCGACGGGGCCTGGTGACGAGCCTCCCTGCGACTGAAGCAACATTTCCGGAAGGCACCCTGCAAGGCTTTTTGGTGTGCAAGGACCTCTATCATCAAACAGACTGTGCATGGCAGTGGTGAGTCGTTTTGTTTCATTTTTTTGTGTCGCGGGCGTCAACGGACTCTCTTCAACTATAAAGTCCTGCACCAAGCTGGCCTTTGATGGATACGGGTGAAGAGTGACTTGTGGAGGAAGTGTATATTGATACGATAAAACATATTTAATCTTAAAAGTGTAGCCTGTATCGATTTTGGAAAGTTGTACTATATAAAAGTAACATAAGGTGTCTTTAAAAAAATATGACCGCTTGCAGATGAGGGTGGTGCTCTTATTCATCCTTGGATCAGTGATTATTCACTAGATTATACAAAGTCGATGCTTCAAAAAAATGACTTCAAATTCATAAAATGCTAAATTTATACAGGTTGGGAAAAGCATGCCGACTGTCAAGGTTTTTAAAGGTTTACTTAGCAAGAGTAATGGATGAGATGTGTCAATTTCACAGTTTATAAGCCCTCTGTGTCCCTGGAGGGGTGCCATAGCCTCTGGCCATTCTCCCCTTACCTTAGGCATCATCTGAAAAAAAAAAAGCTGATGCTTCTAGTCATTCTGCATCCCTGCATCTGTCTAAAAATAATTGGTCAGGAACCTTCTCTCCAAAAAAGAGGCCATAAAAGAGTAATGGCTTGCAGCAAAAAACAGGTATGTCTGACAGATCGCATTTTGAAACTGAAAATGTATACACCTACACTATGCGCACTACAACCCTCATGCCTAGTTTGAACAGTTGCCTTTACTTTACCAATAACACTTCAAACTAAATAGGGTTTAGTTGTAATATAGTCATACACACGTTTGCAAACAGGTTTCATCTAATCTTATGTCTACTAAATAAATACGTTCATCCTAAAGTAATGGCACAAGTACAGAAATTGAACATTGAAATGAAACTATGGTCTGCCTTTGTTACTGTTTTACATGCTTGAGTACGTCTCATTATTTTGATGCCTGGATATTATTTTATTTTACTCTTTAAGTTGAATTTATTTCGCTGTTGCTCTCATAATTTTGTTAGTCGCTGGTGGACCCGCTGAGCCCCTGTTGCACTCAGTTCTTCCTTTTGGCTGTCTTGACCTTTGATTCCTCATGAAGCGAAAGCTTATTCTGTTTAAATATTTCTTTTCTGAAAATTGCTGTTAAATAAGACTCTCACTAGATGGAAATATGACTATGTAAATATAGTAAATAAGCTCTTTTGATATGTATCCGTCTGGTTGTGGAGGAACCTTTCTTTATTGGCATTTCTCTTTTCTCAACACTGTGTTGTTCGTCCTTCCTGTGAGCAACAACAATAGATATTTTTGATATTCGCATCCTTATATGCACACGCATCAACTTATGCACAAGAGAAAAACTGTTTTCCTCCACATTTCAAACAAAAAATAACCCAATATATATGAAAAATACATATTTATTTACTTGCAATCCAGTGTTGGAAGGGACATGCGTTCACTGTGTATTGGGCCTGGATCCTCACGCTGAAGCCAACCACTAATAACGTGGCACATCTACATTTGCCATTCTTTTTGGCCATGTCTAATACGGCAGAAGAAAGGCTCCTGTGCTCAACTACTGGAGGGAAAACAATACCACTGGGCTTTGCTCTACCTGTAAGCTCACAGATGAGACAGAAACAGAGGAAAATTAAGGGTAAAAAAAAAAAATCATTATTCTCTGAATGAGATGCCTTGGGTTTGATCAGAGTGTGAATCAAAGCTCAACTCTTAGACTACTTAAACATTCACTTTTAAAATTCCAACCTGATTGTACTTTTATGGAAATTTCCTGCCATCAGTGGCTGCATTCTCTCCTATCTCCAGGTCCTCTTGTATCCCAGTAGATATCTGACTCTGCCCTTCATTAGAATTCTCTTGGTAAGAAAGCAGGAGAAATGAGGAGAAGATGTAAATTGAGTCGAAAAAGAAAGGGTTTAGATCTTTTTCCCTTTTTTTGTCCAGGGAATAGACTAAAAAAAAAAAAAAAAAAAAATCACAGATACACCACATCATCGAGTCAAACCTGACACCAGGGCACAAGACTGGGTTACTGTGCATCACAATCGCAGTCATCGCCCCTATTTGCATCTGTATTTTTCATTATGTCAGGCTTATGCTGTTGATTTTAGAAATGGAATTGTTATTCATTTGAAAAATCACAGCCTGCAATGAATTGCTAAGGTGGTAGGCTTTTTGGGCTTTTTTTAACTAAATAGTATAAATGTATCAGCTGCTGTTTTTAACTATAAGCATCTCTAACACCTCCATCTTAAACCAAAGAAGCCACAATGCAACATGTCCACTCAACAACTTGTACAAAAAAACCCCAGCAAATTATTTTTGTAATGAATTGTACACATTGCACATATATTTAAGTTTAATATAAAGTATGTAAATATTTACATATGTGCTGTGTAGTTTTTAGTTGGCACAAGTGACTGTTTCTGCAGTTGTGTATTGCTCAAAGATCTTTTAAATCTCTTTGTATATAGAAGGCAACATCTTGTTTTTATCCGTCGTAAACTTGTAGTACTAATGCTTTCCCGAAAGTGCCTTGCTTTTTGTGTAAAGGTTGTGTAGTAGTTGAGAGGTGTCAACACGGTCGATATATGCGCAACTTGCTGAATGTGAATGTGTGATTTAACGAGCAAGTTGTGAGTATAGTTGTTGCTCTGTTGTGTTGTTTAACATTTTTACTGTCTGGGACGACATAAACTGGGTTTATATGCGCACGGAATATTTAGATTTTGTAAGAACTCTTTTTTTATGGTTTATACTGCAATGCATGGTAAAAGAGACGGTTGCAGTAGCGAATGCAGTAAAACGGCCTCGTACTTGTGTAACTCTCCTACTTTGGCAGTAAATGTATTTGTCGACGTTGATGTGTGGTTTCCGCTGTTGTCAGAGGAGGAAGGCAGCGCTGGGAGTGGTCTTAGGACTCACAAAATTGAGCTGCTGCTTGGTGAACTGCAGCGTGTCGTGACCTCCACACTAATGGATAAACAGTTAATTTATATTTTAAACTTATATTTTCTTGCAATGGCTTATAACCTTTATTTTTATTTTTAGATAGTTCAATATGTGAAGGGCTATAGACCAAAGGCCATTATATAGAGTAATAATTATCAACTTTATCTCTCTCTCTATATATATGCTTTGAGTATAAATCATTCAATATTCTTATCATACATCAATCATTTATTAAATTGGTTTTATAGGTCTCTAAATGTGTGTAAATTAAGGCTATATGGTATTGCATCAATCAGTTGATCTATCAGTGCAACATGCCTTTACTTTATATTGCTCTGAAATATTTCAAACTGACAATTTAAATATAGAATACAGGTTATATAAGTTAAACAATTTGCTTGGACAAATAAGTAATATTTTTGAATGCAAAAATTATTCAAAATAATTTAAATATATTCTCTGGGTGTCTTGTACATGAGCTGCATTTGGCCACACAGGAGCGTCCTCGAATCTTCTGGGAGAAACGGTCACGTCGCCGCTGTGGTGACGAGATGATTAGAAATTAACAAAGCTTTCAAGTAAAAAGTTCTTCAAGTGGCTGCCTGTACAATGGACACCAAAAAACAACAAAAAACAAGCTGTATGCTGTAATAATTCCCATCCGTCCAGGGAAAAGGCATCAATGCCGACGCGAGGCACGTGGAAGCCAACCACCACTTCTTATTAGGAGGAAACCGCGGACAGGCTCCCAGATGCTAATCAGTCTCCCAGAGACCTCAGCGCTGTGTGGTTAGTCGAGATTTACAGCTCTTCTCAGCCCTCTGCTTTTATTAAAGATGATCTTTCACACGGAAAGAAAAGGATGTTCTCCAGACAAATGTTAAAATGCAATGCAAAGTTTTTTTGGGGGGGGCATGAAAGGATGAAAACTGCGGGATTATTCCACAGCTATTCCGGTGAGGATGGAAAAAGAAAGAAGGAGGAAGGAATGTGGAACAAAAACATCAAAGGGCCACAGAAGAAGGGGTAAAAAAAAGGGAGAAAAGCTGTGAAATATTTAGTAGAAGGCCCCAACAGGTGGTCAAGAGTGCAATGCCATGGACTATGGTTTCATTAGTATGAATATTGGATGACGCTTGTACGTATGGAATGTGGACATTTGTTTGCTCCTAATTGATAAAAAAAAAAAAAAAAAAAATCTATTCATATAAGATAATGCAAAATGCCACTGTCGTGGAGAGAGCAAATGCTCAGAGTAAGGGTGAGATGAGATATAATAAGCCATAACCATTATAGTCAAATGTCATCGGTGCTTATCTGAATTCACTTTTCCTGGAAAGCAGAGTATAAACTTTGACCTTCCAGAGCCAAACAATAATAACACTGGTCACTATAGTGATGGTTAAATATGACTGTTATGAGTGCGTCTTGTCGTGAATTTGAAGCTCGTTTATTTATATATATTTGTAGTTTCTTCTCTCTCTCTCTCTCTCTCTCTCTCTCATCCCTTTCTCATGTAACCCACTCTGCCGTACGTCTTAATATATAGAACCAGATTGCCTGAACCTCACTTCCTCGGTGGCCTCTCATCTACAGGCCATTTTGTTGGCCGTTTAGTTGTCCAGTACAGTATTTCATGCTGGAAAGACTGACTCTCTTTTAACACTTTAATCTGCATGAATCCAACGGTAAATTATAGACGACAAGTAACAGCAGCGCATCAGTGATCTTTTAAGACAAGCCTTTTAAGTTTCATTCGGTCTTTCACAAGGCCAGATCTCCACAGATCAACCTTGTATCTCTGAGATTATTAATGCAACCCTTAAGGGAGAACAAACTGCAAGGCGAGCAACTACTTTATTAATCTCTCCTTAAATTAAGGAGCAGCGGTGGGCATTCCTTTTCCCGTGGTTTTCCTTCTGCAGGTTTTACACACAGTGGAAGCCTGAATAGGTTCATAAACCCAAATGTCCCGTGGCGATTATTAGGCTCGCTAACGACAATGCAATTAAGGCCCCTCGCCGAGCTAAAAACAACCGAGTATGCAAAAAAAGTCAACTGTGCAGGAGTGTTTTTATTTGCCTTTATTCATAGACAGGCCCTCGTTCTGCCTCACAGGTGTGTTTGGATTTCATTTGGCTCGGCTCTCGCTTAGCAAACGAGATGAAGAAAAGGGCTTAATTAACATATATTTACAAATTATAGTATTCAAACTAATTTAGCTTCTGCAAAATGAATCTCAATTACAAAGGAAATTGAAATGGATCATTAAAATGGATGAGTGTTGTTTTATGAGAGTCTTTTGTACCACTGATCTTTTATTAAAGTTGTTCGGCAGCCTTTTGCAGTATTTGAATCTTATCACACGACAGTATGATCTTCTTTAGGTGTTAGAAATGTTTTGAAATTATGTATGAATTCATACTGCCGCATGCAGCATTCATTCTGCTGGGAGACACTGGGAGATGTCGTTTTTATGACTGTGACACTTTTTGGCCATTTGCCACTATGCTATCCCAATAAATGAACTATTTTTTAATTCATTTGAACAAGGTGTCTCAGAGAATATAAACACTCTTTTAAGTTTAATTTGAGAACTTGAGCTGTGTCTAAAATCATCAATTCACATCAATTTAATTCAATTAATATACAGAGATAATGTCAAACATTGAACGCAATGAGAGACGCAAAGCTCTTCTTGTTTCTAGTCCTTTAAATGTGTTATTCATTGGTTCCCTTCTATTCTTCTCCTCAACATCCATTCTCCGCCATCAGTGATCCTGTGGCAGTGGTGACTCAAATTTAAAGATGATTAAAGCCGTAATCCTTAAATATTGGTAATATTCCGAATCAATATTTTAATGTATGATGACATTCCTGCCTTAGACGCGCACGGATTAATATTGCACACGATGTCCACAGAGTACGACTGTGATGTGACTGGATCCACGAAGCACATGATTTCAAAAATATACCAAATTCTACATTCTTCGCAGTGAGCAGCCTCAGAGCGGCACAATTATGAAGCAGTCATAGCCGATATAAGGCTCTCAGTTATTTTTGTTCTACACATTTCTCCCCCATTTCCACTTGTTATTCATTTCGACAATGAATATACATATCATGATTTGATAATGCGGCCGTAAAGAGAGCTTTTCTTTCCCAATCTTAAAGCAAACCATTTGTTCACGAGTTCCATTTTTTATTTTATTTTTGTTTCTTTGACTCTGTCATACACAATTTATTATTTATCCCACGCTTCTGTATTACAAATGGTCTCAGGATTAGGACAAATCAGGGCTCTCCAAACTATCAGGAGGGAAATGGATTTCTGAACAATATGTGTCAACGGAGAAATTGGCAGAGGAGTGACAGTGGCCCTGGAGAGGGGCCAAACAATGCCTGTGCGTCGCAGGAGGAAATCGCACGGTTCCACTTGAGACAAACACAATTTCATATTAATGAATAATTGAGAAAGTTTAGAACTGGGTTGGGATAAATGTGCATGAGCGTTACATGTATCTGTGTCACAGTAATACTTGGATTGTTTCCAGCAGTGCAGCCGTGTATAGAGCAGGGTGTCTTTTGTGGGATTAGGAGGATCGATCACATGGGTTCATAAAAAGACAGGTGCTCAAAAATGTTTCGGATACGCTCCTTAATAATTGGAATTATTTGTCTAAATTTGAGCTTGAATCTTGCAATTTCCGCAAAAAACCTTGAAGTTCCACATTTCATTTCATATAAACAACTCACACATAAGCTATATTGCAAATCGATTGACACCCAGCTTTTTTTGCATTGATTTAATTGGCTGTAACCCTGCACCGGCCACATATGCATTTATGGCTCATCAGCATGAACTTGTGCTGGCGCTTGTTAACCTGTGCTGTCGGTAACAAGACCGGGGCTCGTTTGTTACATGAGAGGAGAGGGAGGAGAAAGGAGGGGGTGGTCGACACAGAGCACAGTGCCTTTCGACTGGAGACGAGAGGAGGCTCCACACCGCACCCCCATCCATGCTAATGATCCCGGCTCCGCACATAATTAAAGTCCTGCTACCCCTCTCCTGTGGAACGTAAGGAGGGGATTCATGTACGTCTCCCAATGTAGCTAGAGGAGGTTTGGAGAACTTCAGAACATCTATGGTCCATTATGTATAATTTCAAAACACATCCCCAAGTATGGAGGAAGAAGAAACTTTTCATTTTTAATGACAAAATCATGAATTATTCTATTTATTGTATACACTCCCTCTTTCAAAGGTAGCTGGTCCATGAAAGGTGAAACCGAGGCAGGAGGAAAGTCTTTTTGCCGTTAAGTGGGACTTAAAGTGGCAAGCGACACCTGTTGAGCTCTGTGGAATTGAGAGGAAGCAAAATAAGTCCGACATTAAAAATATATATTTAGTATGAACACTTTTACTGCTTTCCCTTTTTCTTTTGACTTTTCTTCTCCTATTGTTCTTTTTTTATATATATATCTAGAAAGATACGAAAGAACGATAAGGCAAAGTGACAACGAAACAACAGGTCATTTTTTGGACACCACTTACCAATTTAAAAAATACAATTTTGATTCAAATATGTCTCGATACATTCTCTAATGGCATCCTTAACAATCTAAAGATGATGTACATTAAATTAAATTCAGTTTTCTCCTGCAGTTTCCAATTCCAAGCTGAAATGTCGTCCATGCGTACAGAGATGCTGCTTTAATATTGTTATTTTAAGTCGGAGAATTTCTGCCATGTTTCTAGTTTTAATTACAATATTACTAGTTGTTGCATATCCTGGGACTGAACTGTGTGCTTGTGGCTTTTGAGACGCTTGCGTGTATAAACCAATAATGATTATCTTTAATACATGATTTATTAGTATGTCCTAAGGAAGTAGTACTTTTTTTTTTTTTTCTTCTTCTTTTTATTCCTAACAGGCTGAACTGACTGCTCAGTATCTGACTGCGGCGTGTATCTCCACGAATCCCTTCTTTTTCCTCTCATTTTAAGAAAAATCGTTAAGAGCATGCCTTGCACTCTGTTGTCCCTAATGCACGGCAAACCTCGTCTGTGCTTCACTGTTAATGAACTACACAAAATTAAAAGCAATGCAATCCTGCTCGGTGGCACATTTTCACCCAGAGTGCATCTCCAACGCAACAGTGTAATAGTCACATTTTGCCAATAGGTGTCCCTACAAACCATATAACCGTGGCAACCGTGCGGTCCCGCCTGCAGCGTGCCACTGTTCTAACTGCAGACATAACAATCACCACCATCTCCTTCGCTGTTATTCAACCAGAGGCCTCAGTGACAAAAAGACTCGCAGTTACAAAGTCAGTCGATGTTTGCACATACACACTTATTGAACATAGTAACACAATCTAGTGCTCTTTTTTTTTTTTTTATTCCAATGGGTTTATCCTTGGATTAAATGACGTTACTGATTCAATACAATAATACTTTAAATGAGAAAAAGATTATTTATTATGAACATTTACATGACATGACAGTGTCTCAGAATTGTGCAACCAACCTGGATTCAATTTACATGAATCACTTTAGAGAGCAAAGTGTTGAGTGTAAAAACAAAAAGGTGGTTGTGAACATCTCAGGTTGAGTCACTGGGTATTATTTGACTAACGCATGCTTTAGCTGCGTGTGCACACGCCGGGGAAATAAAAACTCTGTGGTGTGTGTGTGTGCGTGTGTGTGTAAATGTTGGAGCAACTTTCTTTTTACACAAAGTGATTTTCCTATACATTGGTGATAAACACAAGCCCTGATGGTGTCATTTGATGACAGCAGGGATTAAATTACAAACCTGGGCCTCGCTGCAAAACTCGTCTGTCGGTAATAATACCCGCTTCGCCCGTCAGTTAACAGTCCCAAGAGCGACCAACTCCATCAGGCTCTCCTCATTACAATTTACTGTTCCCAGCCAGGGCGATGAGCTGCGGAGGAAACACCGAAGTGGACCTTTTTATGTCAACAGCCCCGCGCTTTTACTGATGTTCCTCGCTGATAATTGCTTTTTTTTTTGCCTCCAAAGCCGGCAATAACCCCCGGTAATAACAGAAACCAGATCTGCCTTCCACGTGCTGTCTCCTTTGTTCTGTGATAGCTTTTAACCGTCTTGTGTCTGTTTTTTGTGTCTCTTGCGCTGGCACGTTGGGGCTGTAATTGTATTCATGATGTCTTATTGTCTGATAAAGTGACTGTGGAGGGGCTCTGCCTGGTTGGAATGTTGGTCGGCTTCCACTTGATGCCCCCTGATGTCTTGGCTGTTGCCACCGTGTTTTACATGGAGTCTGTTGTTACCATCCATTTATTCCACTTGATGCGAATTCATATAAATGTATATATATGTTGGTCATGTAAATATACATTCCTTAGATACAAATTCCCTGCATTCTCCAAACGACCTGCCACTGATTAATAATTAGTAATCGCATGCTATCAATTATATTTCTTTCATTTTGTAATCTTTTTTTTTGAAACAATGCATTTTCATTTAGTTACCGAATCCCTCTACACTTTGTTTGTTCACATGTTCAAACACACACACACACACACACTGCCTACACTTCTTAATAAGCATCTGCGGTGTACTCAAACACGTAAATGACATCTTATATCGTATATTCCCACAGGCCACCAGTAAATAAACACAAATTAGATAACAAGGTAGCCACAACCGGGCCTTTGTAGGTCTTTGATAGCAAAGCACCGTACTTCAGAGGATTCTAATATGTTGGCCTTTTTTGCCTGTTGTTGATACGCCATCTGGCCCATGCAACAACTACATCCCTTTAGGCCTGCAAATAATGACTTTCCATATTCTTGCATCCAACCTGTGCATGGCTCATTGTGCTCTAGGCGAATATATGACACTTCACGTCCCTCCCCTTATGCTTTCCTCAGCTTTTACTACACCTCTAGCAGTTGATGTTTTTTGACTATGGAGAGAGAGGCAGACCTTCGCTGGCAGGATAAAAGGCCGGGGTAGCGCCCCTCAATCATTCTGCCCTCCAGGAGGCGAGCAGAACGAGGGATGAGAGGAATAGGGGGCCTGGCAGGGTGCAGAGATGTAAGACATATTTAGATACAGCTTTGGCTGCCGTTAAAACTGCCGACTTTTTTTTTCCTTCCGTCTTTTCTCCAGCCTCTTTTGTGGCCTTTGGTGACAAAAGGCATGCAAATATTGGAGCAGGACCATTCAAACCATTGGTGGAAGCGTATTTAAAATGTCAGGGCAACTGCCTGGAAATGTGAAACAGCTGGAAAGTGCACATCCCACAGGGTAGTGTGCGTGTGTGTGTGCGTATGCGCGTGTGTGTCAATGCTAGAGCACGCTGTCTGTTTGCCAGACTCTACAAATGATGTGTTATTGTGTGGAAAAAGAAACACTATCTGGCATTAGTTACAAAATAAGGCAGTTTTCTCATCCTCTCAACAACTGTGCATATACTCAATTATTTCGCTCTATAGTTCATGGTTTCAGCAATTTGGTGGAACAACATCTGTGTAGTCATGCTGGGGTAGTGGTGTAACGTGGAGAGCTGTATTCTCAGATTTGTAACTCTGATCCAGGCACAAATCCCCCCTGGGGAGGCTGCAGGGCCTGGGACAGCCATATGGTGGCAGAAGCCCCCGGTGGAGCCGCAGCCCGATAAGCTGGATCAGCTTCAGCACTTCCTGACCGAGGCTCGGCCGCACCACCGAGTAGGAGATCGAGGGAGGGGGGGGCAGTGGTGATGCCAGCTACCCTTTAGCAGCAGGAACAACAGCAGCACCATTAGGAGCCCGAGGGCAGAGGAATGAAAATGGTTTCATCCATGGCTTCTGCAATGCTAAGGGAAATTAAAGTGAGGGCAACTGAAACTTACACTTAATCTGCTGAGCTTTTCTGTATTATGTGTGTTGCGAGGGATGACTTGTTGCACAATGAGACCAATTTTAGTTTGAAAATAGAAGCTGCTCTGTTCATTATCTGCAGGTTACTTTCCCGAGACACATCGCACTGAAACAATTAAAGTTCACAAATAAATAATACTTACACGTTGTTTCAAACGAAAAAATGAAAATATGAAATCTGGTGAAGAAAAATAAAGGTTACATAGTCAGGGCACGCACGCACACACACTCACAAACACACCTATGATGTGTCATCCTTTTTAATATGTAGGACAACATGTTAGGCTTAATAAGAAAGTGGATGATACAGTAGCTCAGATGGATAACAGTACGGCTGAGGCCTTTTGTATTCAGCTTGGTCCCTTGTTGCATGGCCGGCAGATTATGGAAACATGAACAGTTGTAGCTGGCGACTGGTTCATGTGTACAGCACAACACAATTGTAAGCCCCCAGGACTTGTGTGTCGGTGGAGACACAGTGCATGTGTCTGCTGGCAGGTACACAAGTCCTCTCTGTCAGGGTAGACCACAACATTGTCTGGACTGGGGTTTGCACTCTGATGGTACAAAGATGTCATGCTGTAACACATTCTTGACAAGTGTTTATGGCATGGAGCTGATGAAAGAATCTTGAGTTTGCACTCGGCAAATGTGGACACAACAGCTTTTTATTTTTTATTTTTTTTTAATACCAAAGGGTTGTCTTAGTTATTTAAAATGTTCTGTCCTTTTTTATGTAATTAAATAGATCTGTGGAGTGGCTTTGGTTTTATTTTGTGAACATAATTGCATTTTCATGTAGGGTTCCAACAAAAGTAAAGGTGATTCCAAGTAGTCTATAGGGTGAAGCGTTTTGCACTGGGGCTTTTCTGTGGCTGAGAATATCGTGCTGAGTAGCCACATCTCCCTCCAAATGTGCTTTCCCTTCAACATTCCTGACTGCGAGGCCTTCCTCCTCCTCCTCCTCTTGCTGCTCACTTGCACTTGTGTGCCTCTGAATTTTAAGCAGCGGTGTCAGCGAAGAAAAATCACGGAACATGTGTAAAGCATCTTAACCACCAGCCAGTAACAACAGAGGGACACACCCACCCACACTGTTTTTGCAGTTTACTATATTCAATTGTTTTTCGTTCAGGTTTAAGAGTAAATGCAGATTAAATTGTTTTTTCTGCTCTGTACACATAATCATTTTTTTGCCATTGTAGGCAAATAGAAATGCTTAGAATTAATGACAGAAAAGGACTATATCATTATTGTGACTCTCGAAACATGAAAAAGAACTAATAAGACAAATGTTTAGGCATAAAAAGCAATCTTCACCAATTGAACTCCATGCTCCTGATGGTGCGTGCTGATGAAGGCTGATTTGTTGTGGTTGCGTAGTGCACATGAAGACAGTGCATGAGTGACCGGTACATAGGCAGGGCAGGTGTGGTCTGGCTGCTCAATGAGAAACATGCAGTTAAAGCCGAGAGCTGTGTTATCGCAAGTTCTGCAATGCATGATGGTAAAAGGTTTCAGGGTATTTTGTCAACCCACTGACATGGCAGGATTTCTCCCTGTGACCAAGACAGAGTCTTTGCGTTTAAAGGGCATGACGTCGGGCTTAAGAGGGGTGCACACGTTCATAATCGGTTGTGTGCATTGTAAAAACATTGGTAGATTGTGAAAGTGTTGCCGCTGGTGGAATTAATGAAAAGTGCGGCTCTGGTTAGATATTTATGGACAAGTCACAGCAACGTGAGTTTTGTTGGTGGTGCATGTAGTAATGCAGATGTCTTACTGTCCATTTATGCCTTAATGTAAAAGGCGCCAATTTAAGCACAATGTTAACTTGGACGCCTCAATCGTTTCCCTGAAAACCTTTATACTATGCTTGATCTGCCTACAATATCATCAATAATATCGCGAGGCTCAACGAGGGCCCGCTCTCCTACCCGTGAACTGGATAGACGGAAGAGCCGCAATTTTACAGTCGAACTCTAGAACAGAAAAAAAAAAAAAAGACAACGGTCGCTCCGTGGAGAGCGGCATTGTTCAAAGTTTTCACTCAGTGCCAGGCTTCTGAGCGGTAGGCGTGTCGTTTTCATTTTGTTTGGCGTTTCTGAGGCGTCTGAGGGAGTCGGTGTGCACTTTAAGAGATGCTGACATGTTATTGTCTGAGTGCCTTTTGGTCTTCATCTCTAATAGAGACTGGCTTGGCTCTTGTATTTATAATGCATGCTCCCTTTGACGCTGTTACAGGTGCCACTGAGAGACTCCTTATCAGTCTGTCCTGGTTGATATTCACACCCAGGTAATTGCTCTGCCTTCTTAGCGATATATGCCGAGTTGTGTACGCAAGGCATTTGCTAATTATGGATTCTCTCGGCGGCGAAGGCCTTACCCGACCTCACCTGCTTTCTAATTAATTAGCCGTGTTTATGCTCGCCATTATAACCTTGACAGCTCGTTACCTTCATCCCAGGGAAAGGGGTTCTTTCGTGACAAATTACGCGGCTGGATGTCTGACACCTCTCCGACTTGCCTGTGGTGTCCCGTGCTGGGGACAAAAGCCCAGATGACTCTCAACCGCCGAGCCGCGTCTTGAAGATATGAGACATTCAAATGAGATGCTAACAGAGAGGGACTTTGCCATGCCGGATGTCTCATGTTAATGTTCTAATTTGAATATAAAAAGAATCTTTTGCCATTTTCTTTTTTTTTTGTGGATCAAAAAGTGAGAGGATGAGAGATTGTGCGATGGTGAGTTGCTTCGAGCATGACTGACAAGACAATGGGAAAGTTTTACAGTGCCGCAGCCTTTGTCAAAGTGGTGCTCCGCCAGCGCTCCATCACGAAAGATTATTGGTTAAATGCGGGGCACTTAATGGGAGATGACAGGATGCATGTATGTGTCTTGTTCCGGTATTGAAGGATAGAGCCGAATAATTGATTGATTGACACGGCGCTTGACAATATTTTGATAAAAATGTTTACATGCACTGTTTGATAGTGGATATGTCGAGCTTTATGTTTGTATTACAGATGTTCCAATCAAAATCTGAGTTGTTTGGCTTTAAAATCCAATATTTATAGGGAAAAAGTTACAGCAACCAGCCAAAATAACAGATTCTGAATACGTCTGCATGTTTGTATTACATGCTAGTTTGGATTGATAGTGGATGTGATGAGCAAGTACTTTGAATGCAACTTCCAAAATCCGAAACATCCGCATTAAACCGAAAGTCCAGCTGATGATGTTGCCAGGGCGACAGAATTCATTTATATTAGTTTATTTTCAATGCACTGGTGATAACAATTATGAGTTGTGTGATAATCAACAAGAAATTGCAATAAAGAAACTTCATGTTGGAATTTGAAATGTTGATTCAGAAACAATACTGCAAATTCCAAGTTTGTTCATGAGACAGTATTGACATGTGCATTTTTCCACTTTAAAGACACTCTGTTGGGCACACCATTGATCAGAGAGGCTGGTTTTATATATATATATATATTAACGGAGGAATATTTAGCTTTTAGCCTTCAAAAAATCCACCGTTGGTCCCGCTGTGATTTAATTACCACCGTTATGAATATTTATTTGAAACATACTCTGAGCATGTTAAGGGCCATGGTCACATTTTGTCATGGGATTGTTCCATTTTTAACGGATGTCTATCAATTAGCCTGGCTGGGTTTGAACACATCCATCGCCGGTACAACCCCTCGCGCTGGGAATCAGTTCGGTTCCCTCTGCCTCGGTGTACAAAGGTTGTGAAATAATTGTTTTAAATATTGAAATGTACATGTCCTGAGAAAGCAATTACAGCTTACTTAGACAAATACAGGAGAGGCTCATAATTTCCCCTGAACCCAACAGAGTGTCCTTCAGTGAGACACAGATAATAATTCATGCTCAGGGTCTCTTTATATGCCAACAGGTCTTATCAGCTTCTCTTCATTCACCGCCGTTTCTCAATATACTGTATTGTCGAAGGCAAATCCAGGATGTATAATTCAATAAGCAATGCACTACAGAATTAATATATTCAAGTTAATTATGCCACCGTGTGAGGGAACTGTTGTACATTGGATCACCAAATTTTTTTTCTTCTTTCTTTTGACCTTGCTCTCTGCGGATCACCTTCATTACGAGGTTTTTAAGCTATAGCTTAACATTTTAAAGCTATTGGCATGGAGGGTCCCGTTTTATTTATGACTCGAGGATTGATGTCCTTTTGTTTAAATAAAATATGGCCGAAAGGCGGCGGTGTGAATGAATCTATTCAACCCGGTGATTAGATGGCAAATTTATTTATTCATGTTTACGTTGAGGCTTCTCGCACACCTGCTCCGTGGAAGAACAAGTTGCAGAAGGGGATGGGGAGCAAGTGGTGCGTTGATGGAGGAACTAATGATACCTGAAGCTTTTAAATGAGAGTTTCTGCCTCTCCCAGCATGCACTGCGACTCCACGCGAACCCACCCGGCAGGTTCTGTAGCTGCTCCGAGCCGAACAACTTGTTCGTTTTCCCCCGTGCTCAACGAGTGGCCTCATTGTGTGTCCTCCTAACTTTGACAGCTGGGAATCGCCTAAGGCTCATCCTCAAGCTACTCTCCTCCGTTTCTGAAGGAGCAAGCCTTGGGATTTTTTATATATCTTTTTTTGCAGTCTTCTCCTCAACCTTAATTGCAATGTACGGCCGTGACACTATTTGTCCTGAAACCGCGAGGCCTTTATAGTCCTGATTGATGTGTGAACGTTAAAGCGGAGCTGCGGCGGTGTTAGTTATTCCTCACAGGCGAATGACGGCTAATGATGGAGAGAGAGAGAGAGAGAGAGAAAGAGGACCTGGTGAGGTTGAGGGTCCTAACATCGGGCCTCGGAGGATCACAGCAACTTCTATAAATTGCATTAACTTTTCACAATGTAGGCTCACGTTCTTTGTGTCTGCGAGCCTCATCTCATTCGTTTTTCCAATTATTATTCCTTTTTCCCTGTGTTACTACCGGGCAAAAAACGCACACCCCTAACACGGGGAAAATAATTAGCTACTCCCAATGATTCAGCAGTGTGTGTTTGGAGGGGGAGTGGGGTCTCTGGGTTTTTATTCTGGGGACACTATGCGTCACCTGAAGAATACCGGCAGCCATCCACGGACCTAATTAACTTCCCGCAGGGCTGGAATCCACTGATTATTTTGAAATGTATGTAAATATCATCGCCAGCGTTGGCCGAGGTTGTCCGTCCGTCCGCAAAAATGAGCTTTCTCTGGAATCTGTTGCACGTGAGCCGAGCTGCAGAATGGAGGTGGAATGTGGCCATCAAGTAATCAATGTGCAGTTTGAATTCATTTGAATGCATTCAATCACGCCCCTAATGCCCATAGCTCACGGGTGTGAGCGTGGGTTATGCGGTGGTGTTATATAGCTGGTTGGTTTGGACCCATTTCATTAAATATTTACAGGGTAAAAAAAAAATGAATCAAAATAAGAGTGAACAGAATTACACTTAAGCTTCTCATGTGGCGAGAGCCCACGTCTTGAACTGTTCTGAACACTGAGACTTCTTTGGTCCAGGTTTCTTTAGTTTTTTTGGGGGGAGGGGGGGGGGGTTGCAGAAGAATCCGACATGTCGTGAAACTTTTTTTTTTTCTCCCTTCACTTTTCTTTTCTTTTTTTTTTTTTTTTTGCTTATTTACTTGCGATGAACTCATCAAACCACTAGTTTCAAGCCATAAAAAAGGCTCTTGTCTGCATGGACATATAGTACAAAAGCAAGTGATGCAAAAAGGTGAAATAGGGGTATATCTCTCCGGCTCAATTGAGTCTGCCTTTTCTCCTCACTCTTCATCAGCCTCGCCTTTGTCTGCCAGTGTGTGTGTGTGTGTGTCTTTTAGATGTGATGTGAGCGTAGTATTCTCTCAGACCCAGGCAGATACTTTTGTGAACGCACTGATGCCATTTCACTGCCGCATCCCCCAAGTTGTATTAAATTTGCAAGTGGCCCTCTTTAAGTCTTTTTCATGAGATGTATGTTTTAAAGAGTGTGTCAATTCTTAAATATGCCCTTGGCTTTTATCAGCCGTTTTTTTTTGGTGGCTTTCAATAAAGAGCGAGGCGAGGAACTCGATGTGGAGCCGGCCCATTTTGCTTGCATAAACTGCATATAAAATCTTAAACTCAGATCTTAAAGGCCGATACGATCTGACTTAAAACCGCCTCAACAAAGCCGGGGCTTCAGTGTGAATGAATTTACACTTAACATCATTTAAACAATGATTCAATGTTTGCTCTTTTTTTTCCCACTTTAAAGCATTTTTCTTATATGCATTCCTTTTTGGCCCGTAGCTTAAGCTGCTTTCGGTTCCAAGTGCACTTAGACTTTTTAAATCCATGTTTTTTTGTTGTTTTTTTCCTGTGAAGATCCGTCTCAAAGCTTTGCCAGAAATCAGCATAGCCTTTCATTTCATGTCGGAGCGGATCTACAAATAAACCCTGAGCATCCATGTTTGTTTTTAAGACTCTCTGAGTTCCAGCTGTTCTGATGACCTCTCGCCCTCGTGGGGTGCCGGGGTAAAGCAAGGGCACAATTACTTCCTATTAGAGCCCTGACTCCTGATGATCCTCCACTAGGAGGGGTGATCCGTCACTTTTCGACATGCTAAACCTCTCGTAGCAGGAGATGGTGGGGGAGGCCAGCAAATGTGAGTTTGTGGCTGATATGATGTTGGAGTCAGTGGCAGTGTCCTGCTGAGTTCCCGCACAGATCTGAGATCACACATCCACTGTGCTCGATCGTGAGACTCCAGCCTCCTGCAATATTTACCCGAGGAACAGGGGCTCCTCAGGTTGCCATTCATACAATGAAGCACATACACACATGCAGGTGTGCGTCTTAATTATGTAGATATCAGCCTGCAACAAATGCGGTCTTTGGACAATGCTACACTCAGAAATGATGATTATTTTTTTTCTGTAGCTTGAATTAATCATGTCATGATTTGTGTTTTTGGCCAAGATCTTTGATTGGTGAGGATTTAGCTTTGAAACAGTGTCCTCGTGTGTTTCAGCTGGGGTCATAGCCAAGAGAATAAGGACACATTAGATAAACTGGTGTGCACTGGCGTGAAACTTTGTTTCAATATTGTGGTTTTCAATTTTGTGACGGAAAAGAAAAGAAAGAAGAAAACGTAGCCATTGTTTGGATGTAAAATATTTTTACACTTTTTTTTTAGGTATTCACCTATTTTGCCAATTTCTTTCTATCTCTATTTAAATGTTGTGTCACGGCATATTGCTGTATGCCAGTTAATATATGCTTACATTTAAGGTGTCCATACACCTGGTCACTACTTAACAATAGTTTCTAAAATGTTTTGTAGTTGAAGTAAAGTTCACCTTTCGTCTTTATGTTACTGCACTGTAAACAT
The DNA here is from genome assembly GCA_016785305.1 of Colistium nudipinnis. Classification (NCBI taxonomy): domain Eukaryota; kingdom Metazoa; phylum Chordata; class Actinopteri; order Pleuronectiformes; family Rhombosoleidae; genus Colistium; species Colistium nudipinnis. The sequence goes on along the minus strand of JAFBJU010003558.1, from coordinate 205,060 downwards.
GCTGCATTTGAGTCATTTTTATTGTTATTTATCATCGGCTTGACAATGGTGGTTGTAGGTGCTATTTATTCAAACAACACATAAGAATATTGATCCCCTTTTCGTTTCATCATACATAGTCTGTGTTTTCCATATAAGCTTGGCCTGCACTTGACTTGTCACATTGATCTATACTGACCAGAGGAGAGACGGGCCAGGGCCGTAATTACAAAATAGGCTCTCTGTTGACTTTACCAACAGCTAATTATGCTTCAACTTTCATGTCGTTTTCTTAGGCTGCTAATTGGTGATTTCACAATTGATTTTGGCGGTGTGTTTTTCTCTCCATTATCTGCACCATCAAAGGATTTTAGAGAAGGTGAGATTTCTCCCAACACAAACAGAAAGCTAGTACAAAGAGCGATTGTATGGTGTACAGAAATCTTTTATTATGTCAAGCGAAATCATTTTTAAAGGTGGGCATATGAACCCTTTCTTCGTCGACAGGGTGTGCAAATATTACACAAATAAAAAGAGATTTCTCTCATCCTTAACGTTATACAACTTCCCTTTATCTATTAGCTCTTGCTCATTTTCAGATCCGGAATCTATACCGGTATATGGTGGCTGATTTAAGGTTCAGGGATCGGATCGCCTCGGGCAAGTTATTCTAAGAGCCCCCTGATGTCAGTGGGACTGCCTGGCAGAATAAAAGGCAAGGCAATAAACTGGGGGAAAAAGTAGCACACACGCATTGAAATGGGGGCCTCCCTGAGGCGATGGCCCAACTGGCCCGTGGTTAAATCCTCCACTGAAAGTGTAATAATCACACCAGAGCCCCACAGAGGGAAGAGAGGAGAAAAGGGAGAAGAGTGGGGGGAAGACACAGAGGTACCAAAACAAAAAAAAACAAAACACCCCTCTCTGTCCTGTTCTCTTTGTGTCTTCTATCTAAGGAAGGAAAAAAAGACCGATAAATCTTGGCACTAAGAAAGGGAATTACAGGGGCTATGATGACGACCGATGGCCAAGTGGAGCAAGATCAGAACCAGATCACAAGGGTTTATTGTAGCTGTGGCGGTTATTCTGATGTGTTTGCGGATATAAGCGTTGGACTCGTCCTCTAATCCCATCCATAGGCTATCATAAGCTCACCCTGGCTGCAGATAAATGCTTAATAAGACGGCGGGTCGCTTAAGTAATGGCCTTTGCACTAAGAATTACTTCACATGCATTTGTATCCAAGCGGAATATATGTTGTTATAGTGAGAAACCGTGTTACCTGTTTCCTTGTCCGTTGGCCAGGGTGGATTTATTTTTCTTCCTCTGCAAAAGGCAACCAAACGGAGGCAAAAAGCATTTGTTTATCGCAATATTAAGGCCCCCTCCCTCCGTTGCACTCTTGAATGCCTCTCAATTCTTTCCCCTTTTAGAGTGCCCAGCAGGAGCTCCCCGATATAAATCACATTTAGTACCTCTGACATGTTGGAAGAAGCGAAATAGCTGCCAGTGCTCTAATTGCCTTACCCAGCATGTCTTGTCTTTTGTGCTCCGGTCTTACATTTCCAGACACTTGCCCAACTTGTGCACTCCTGAACGTGTGTGTGTATTTTGGAGCTGTGTCCGTTTTGGGGAATGGTGCAAATGAGCCGCGTGCGGAAGAGTACTCGGTGTCGCGTACTGTTTGGAAGCCTCAATTAAAAGGATGTTTTCGCTCTCCGGAACCACAGCTCCTGTGTTACCCCCCCCCCCTTTTGTTCTCGCTGGTAAATTGTGGGAGGCTAACTGGGTGTGCTAATTATGACAAGAAAGGTCAAACTAATTAGTGCCCCCTTTGAACTTGACACTGAAAGTCACGGATATGTCCATGCAGGCTTGACAGAGTTCAAATTAATTGAGATGCCCTAATTGCATTATTATTATTTTTTTTGCAAAACTGGTAATTATAACGTTATGTATTTTAATCTTTTTTTTTTTTTTTTTTTTAGGTTGTATTCTCATAAGTGTTTTGTGAGGGGGGGTGTTCTATTTACTGTGCACAAATAAGCCTGAACAAGAGGCTTTTTATTTGCAATTATGACAAGAAAGGTCAAACTAATTAGTGCCCCCTTTGAACTTGACACTGAAAGTCACGGATATGTCCATGCAGGCTTGACAGAGTTCAAATTAATTGAGATGCCCTAATTGCATTATTATTATTTTTTTTGCAAAACTGGTAATTATAACGTTATGTATTTTAATCTTTTTTTTTTTTTTTTTTTTTAGGTTGTATTCTCATAAGTGTTTTGTGAGGGGGGGTGTTCTATTTACTGTGCACAAATAAGCCTGAACAAGAGGCTTTTTATTTGCAAAAGGGTTTGGTAAAAAGACATTCACATGTGCAAATAGGCCTCTTTATCAAGTGGAAAGAGAACACTTTGTGCACCATTAAACCTGCACAATGCCGTAATCGTCTTTGTTTAGATATGTTAAATAAAGCATATCATTATGCTCTACTGGGTGCTAAGTGGTGTTTTAAAGGTCCATAAATTCAATTAGACAATATTTAATGCTGCCCCTCGACCGTGTTAGTGCAGTGACGCACGTGATCAGAGGGAGGGTCGAGTCCACGTTTGTGAGAATTATTACGGCGGATTTACATTTATATTGTCATTTTAATGGCACGCCCCTCTTCAACCGATAGGGTGCCTCAGATGCTTCCGTGCCCCCCCCCCTCCCTCAGGACTGCATCCCATTTGTCATTATACATAGCTCGGAAAAAATCTCAGTCTGTCATTAGTGCGCTCCCGTTAGCCTGGTGCTAATGCACAGTTTAGCAGCCACCACGGAAAATGCTAAAGAGGTCCTGACAACTCCTGGGGGTTGGCTAAGTGTGGGCCAAGGGTTTCTGTGTGCGAGTGCGCGCTCGCATTAGTGTGTGAAGGGGGAGGGGGCGTGGGGGTGGGAAGGGGGTCCCAGTGGTTGTTTGCCTGTTTTCCATCAAGAGCCCTCATCTCCTTTATCCCCTTTGTGGCGGAGGCCCTCCTCGGGCAGTTCCCTCTGAGGGGGATCTAAAAAGAGCAGCTGCTGGTGAACGAGTGCCATTTCCTCCTGCTGTCACCCGCACACTGGCAACCCTTAGTCCTCCTGTCCCCCTCCACTCACAAACCCCCTATTAATATGCATATGAACTTGTTTCTCTTAGTTCTGAACTCCAATGACAAAGTGGGAAAGCATATGTCTGAAATATTCATGATCGCACGCGGTAATTAAGCGGTGGAGAAGGGAACTCTACCAGGGAGAGCCACTGGAGTTGAAACTGGCCCCTTTTTTTTTTCTTTTTTCTTTTCCTCCACCAACACTAAAAAGCATGTTCTCCTCTGCTTTCTTGGTGATTCTTCGAAGACCCTCCCTCGTCGCCAAGTGCAACACAGAGCCATTCACCATGTAAGACTTAATGAGGCTTAAAAGAAGTGCGGTTTTGTTTAGATAGTTAACTCCAGTTAAGTGAGACAGAAACCCCCGTGTTGTGACACACAAGTCTGTTTTTCTCAGTTTCTGCCTGCACCACGTCCAATCGCGAGCTACCCCTTTACTATTTTTTTCCCCATATAAACACTGATGCATGGAAATGGAATCGTTCTTGTTCCTGAAATAGACCACACACTTTTGCTACTGGTACCAGAAACGTCCTGCATAGCAGATAAAGGTGACAAGGTAAACATATTTTCATTAAACTTTCATTAAAGAATCGTTGAGCTGAACTTGACATAGAAGTAACTTTGAACACATTAATAAAAAATATAATTTAATGTGATGTTCTATAATTTACACTATTAGCACTAGGGTACTTTATTCATATTAATATTTGCATATATGTACATTTTAATGGTGTCATGTCTGAATCATTTGAGGATTGTTTTAGCATCTATGGTCTCCACCTGTACATGCCATAGTTGAATGATACAAAACATACAGTACAGTATTTTACAATTTTCCCCCATCACCGCAAGCTCACTGCTCCAATTGATTTTGCACGATAGTGATGTTTTTGCAAAATCCTCAGTCAAACGTCAGCAAGGCTCCGATTTGATGGTTTTGAAGAGACGGAGACTTTGAAGTCAGAGAATAAAGAGGGCTGCAGACCATTCAGAGATTTAGTCAGAAGAGTCAAGAGGACACAGAGGTGGATGCCTCCGTATAGCCACCAGAGAGGTGGAGAGAGATGGAGGGATGGGGGGGAGGTGTTGGTTATAGATGGAGGGAGGGGGGAGAAGGGCTGCGTGATGGTTGCAGAGGCTTGACAGCCAGGTAGATTGTATCTGACATAAAGCACAGAGATGAAAGAGGAGCGGACAGCTGGCCCACTGCACACTCCACGCAGTTGCACTCACCTCGCCGTGCACCCCCCCCCCCCCCCCCCCCCCCCCCCCCCCCCCCCCCTGAAAGGCACAAAATAAGGTCAGTGGGATGTGTATAAGCGACAGCCTCGCCGTGCCCCCCCCCCCCCCCTCCCCCCCTTCACTTTCATTCCCCTCAGGTTTATCCTCTCCTGACGACTCCTCTCGGGTGAGTCGGGCCACTCCCCACTGGGGGATGATCCGTGCCCTCTGGGTCCCGTCTGGCCCCGGCCCGGCCCGTCTGAGGGGCAGTGGTCCAGAGTTCAGGCTCCCCCGTCTCCGCGGATCTCCTCTCCACCGCGCTTCCGTGCTTGTCATCTCACAGCCCACTCAGTGCCACACTGACTTGTTTTGTCAATAACCATTTATTTGCTGCTGGAATAGCAGCAGCCATTACATCTGACCTCTCTGTTTCATCAATTATGGATAGATTATTGGATGTGAACATCTGCAAGAGCTTGCTGTTGGACTCACCTCCTGGCAGGGATTAGATAAAGTATTAAACTGTTGTTTATTGTCAGGCCAAAACTCTACTGGGAAGCAAGGGAATTTCTACAACCCCACAGCAAAAAATAACTCCCATCAACAAGGCACCTTAAATAGTTTAGCAGTGCTGCCGAGGCCCCCTCATGGTAAGATATGGGCCATTTATTATTTACACTTATTACTGGTTGTTATAACACTCAAGGTAAAAGCTCCTGGCAGATGGGGCTTAGTCATTGTTTGTCACATTTGTAAATGTGTGAACGAGAGGCCAAATCCAAACACACACACAAATGTTGGTCTGTATAGCAACTTTCTACTGGGACAATTCTCCTCTCTGGTTACAAACGCATGCACGCACGCAAGTCTCAGGGGTCATAGATATATTTAAAATCACTTTTTGCCTATTTATTTTTAAAACGAGCCCAAAAATGATTAATACATGAATTATAAATGTTATGGTTTCTGGCATGAATTCCTAAGACTGGCATTGAATTTAAGTAATTGACAAAATTGGGGGTAAAAGCCAACTCTGCTGTAAATACAGGATTAGTGGAATGCATAATCTGGGGCTCAAATTGTTCCATAACATTTATGTTATTTAGGTTATTCCAGTGTCATATTAAATGTTCTCGGCACTGCTGGCCGGTTTTACTGTTTGTAATTGTTGTGTCGGATATCTGACAACAGGATGTCCTACAGGTGATTCTCTACTGGTTTACCAATTTAACACAATCGGTTTCCCATTGTACAGAAATTCTAGGCAAAATCATCCTCGCATCGGGAAAAAAACGTTTTCATTGTGTTAAAAAATAAATAAATAAATAATATATATATATATATTTTTTTAGCTCTTTGTGTCTCATGACTTCCCCTTGATACTTAATATACAATGTTCAAAAATGAGGATGTTTAATACAAAACCAAAAAGGCCACAAAACGGCACACTCAGTCTCTACGTTCAAAATTGAAATTTATTGACATTTTTATATATACAGGTGACCTGAAGTGAGACTATCATCTGCCTGCTTAACATCTCCCTCATACTGTAGTGTGGGGAAGATAGGGAGTGTGGGAAGATCCAGTGTGAGCCGCCTTTTTAGTCCCCTGTCAAAGCCTCTCACAGTTCACCTTCAAGGCATCTGCTCAGCTGTCAACACCGGTTGTCAAACCGACACTTAGCATTCACATTGTTTCTGTGAAAATGAAGATATGTATTTCCACAGTGTATGGGGAAGAAGAAAAAAAAAACAGCACGTGGCCTCAGCATTTTTGTTAATATCTTTAGGTGGTTTAGGCAGTGATGTAACCTCTGTCAAACAGGAAGTCATTTTTTTTTTCTTCCACGCTTTGAACAAAGAGCGTGAAAACCTCCTGTATGCCAGAGAGTAGCGGGGCACTGTGCATCAAAATATCAGTGCAGGTTGAAAGGCACAAAATAAGGTCAGTGTCACCGCACTGCATTATTAATACCCCACTGTTTATCTCTTTGCCCATTGAATCTGTGCGCAAGAAAATGCTGCCGTCTATGAAATATTGATGCAATTTCGGAGCTTTACATGTAGAAAAAAAGTAATTGAAAAACTCGGTGTTACACACTGGCAGCAGGTTGCCGAATGGCACGTAGCCTGGCAAACACAAACTGTCGAGCACAGCATAACCCTGGTACACCAGGCCCACACCATGTCATGCTGCGGGTCAGGAGGGCTATGCTGTCGTATGCATTGCAAATAATAATTGTTTTTAAACACAAGAAACTATAGCAATTAGAAAGAGAAATAAGTGAATATTACACTTTACGAACCCATTGGTATGTAAATATATATATATATTTTGGGCACCTGCTGATGGATCTGCTGTGTCATTATACTTTTTTCTTGATGACTAAAAATGGTAAAAACATGTTTATGTACATGTAAATGTATGAATTAAATTATGAAATCGAATTACGTATGTGCTCAATCTCTGCCCAGTCAAATAGCATCTAATCTGCATTGAATGATAGTGTATCGTCACCATTACAAATGTATCTGTATTGCATTTGTATCTGTTTGAAATTGACACTATATCAATGTAGCTTCACCCTATCAAATTATGGCTTTTTTTTTTTTTTTAGCAAATGTCACATGTTGAATTTATTTGTTTGAATAGTTTATTTTTGGCCTTTGGCTTTTGTCAGGTCCGGTACAAATCTACATTCACAGCCTTCATTCATTCCGTTTTAAATTGATAGCACTGGCGACCATTCCTTCATATTTTGCCTGCAAGTCTATGGAAGTTAATTTAGGGGAGAAAACAAATGAAATATTTTGCCTATTTGATTCTCAAGTCAAACAGTCAAAAAGCAGCGTATTGGAAAATTAATTTGAGACAGTATTTTTTTCTTTAAAATTTCACACACACACACACACACACACATCCACACACACACTTCTGTGTTAATAACCACACCTGCGATCACACATGCAGGTATTAGAGGTAAACACTGCACCACTACAAAGCCCAACAGGCTTTCTCCCTTTTGTCTTTTGTCTCTTTCATGTTACAATCGCTCACTAATTAAGCCAAATGCCACCGCACATCCAGAGTGCATGCTTCCACATGCGCGCGCACACACACACACACACACATGCAGAGAGAGTGAGAGAGTGCGCTCTCTAATGATCAACACATGCCAGTGTCTTTATTATCCCAGCCAGCCAGCCAGCCAGCCTGTGTCTCTATAGCCGGCTCATGTGCTGTTTAAGTGATTGTAAATCATCCCGCAGTAATGGCTGAGATTAGCATACTATCAAAAAGCTTTCTTCATGCATGATGCGGTAGCATCTCGGGGCCCTAAGTGTTTTATGGTGAGTGAGACCGCATCACCCGGTGTCATTAACAATCTCGGGGTGGCCGGGCAGGCAGCTGTACTCGGCTGCGCCGCTGTTCGTGTTATCAGATGCGTGAGGAAGACGCAGCCTTGGACTGCGGCCCATTATGGGCGCTGCCTGTCAGGAGCCATTAGGCACATGTTGCCTGATTAATGCTCTAAGTGAGTACTACTCAGAGACCAGCGCGGGGGAACGAGGGGAAAAGGAGAAGGTTATCGCCTCGCCGAGGAATGGTGCCTGGAAAAAAGGAGGCTGTAGTGTCGGTGGTTGTTGTCTACCTTTTTTGTTTTTTTTAACCATAATCGGTGGCGGATTTAGGCTCTGATTTCATTTCTCTGTGTTTGAGAGGATCCTACTTTAGGGAGAAGATCTCAGGGTGTCTACCCGTCGTCCCCCCACCCCCACCCCGGCTCGCACAGCCTGCTATTGTGACCCATGAATTATTGATCACCCGTGGTAATAGAAAAGATATAACTGTGGCATGCTTTGACCTGCCTCTTCTGTGGCGAATGGGTGTTAATACCAAACAGATATACATATGCATGCTGATGGTGGCGCAAGATTTCTTTAAAATAGGGGCAAATATCAGCACCATTGGATTGCCACGTTAACATGGAAAGCAACTCTGCTCTAACTATTTACACAGCAACTCAGGTGTCTATTCTCTTTGTTAACTTTTCAAAGTGTTTCGTAACGGAAAGAAAGTCATCATCCCAACAAATCTGTTGTCGCCATGTACAGAATCCCAGATTGTGAGCTTCCCGGAAATATGTGAAGAATTTCTCTCAGAAATGTATCTTGTGTCATACCCTTCAAAATTACATTTTGGGCCGCCATCCCTGTGTCACAATTTATTCTCTGGAGCAACAAGACCCATGTGTTCTGGTGACACGTTCAAATGAATCCATCTGCCCGGCTCGTGTTCCCGTGATGATCTCACCTTCCGCGGCGGATCAATAAACGAAACGCTATGTTTAAACTGAATCAAATTTTCCAGTGGTAGGGTTAGGCTTTCATCCGCAACATGCCGCCCGCACTCCTCACTCTTAGCTTTACCGTATATACAATTAAACGCCCCAGTAACCTGCACGTTTTCATTAGATTGGACCTGCAGGGATGTGGCGGCACGTTTACCCCCCACCACACGTGTACCCCCCACCACAACCTGAGAGAGATGACCAGCCGCTGTAATTGCACGGCGATGTGTTTACATTTATTCATGAAACGGAGGACCGCCCTTCTCATCCCCCCCGCCAACCCCCCCCCCCCCCCCCCCCCCCCCCCCCCCCCCCCCCCCGTTTCCACCTGTCACCCATTCCATTTGCCTCATCAGGAGGGGAAACCCTCCCCTGCTCACACCCCATCAAACTTGGAGCCACAATCACTAATCAGTCCCCTCCCCTCGTGAACCTCCTCGGCCTACTTGTTCCCTACCGATATTTGATTCCTCGCCAGGCCTGCGCCGATGATTAAGTTTTCATGCATTTGGTTTTTCGCCAAAACGTATGTGCACTCAGCCACGTCCCATATTGATTACTTCTAGTGCAAACAGTAGGCGGGGTGTGATATACATAATTGGACAGTTGTCAGGGGAGGTCGAGCGGTGGTAACCGGCGTCTTATTTTCTCCTCCCCGGTGGATATACGACACACCTCGAGAGCAATAACGCGCTCCCTGTGTAGCAATATGTCAGATAACTGCCTCTAACAATGTAAAGCAACATGTACACGGGCTAACCACGGCGGCCTGGTGTTGATCTCATCATTAAAAGGGTTAAGATGATCAAATAACACCAGTTCTTGACTGGTTGATGTGACAGTACTTATTTATTTGAACTACCATCTATCGAGATTAAAAAAAAAAAAAAAAAGCCTCCAGGGAACAGTCAGAGGCACCTTATACTTTATGTACCACATGCGTGGATAATATTTTTTTTCTGAAAGCTCGTATATACCATAAACTGGCAGCCTATTGTCGGAACACAAAGTCGTCGCTGCAAGCCAAAACACTCTCCCCGCTTCTCAAATTGCCCTTCTCGCAGGCGCAGTAGAAATAATAAAGCCGTAATCATCAGCAAGAGTAAACATGGTTCTGTTGAAGAAAAAAAAAAAAAAAAGAGACATCCTTTAAGTTTTTATTTTAGTAATGAAAAGCAAACAGCGGCCGGTGAAATTGCCTGACACCGTGACACAGAGGTGATGGAACGTCCCGGCAGAATCTCAGCTTAGCCCCGTCTCCTCCGGTGATAATAGATTCAGCCGCACAAATGGCGGCGAGCACGGATTGTGTAATAACTCCATCAAACTCACGTCCCCGTGTTTTCACAAGGTTAGACACACACAGAGACACCCGCTGGAATTACACATTTTTGCTCCACTTCCAGACCTTCATCCCTTCCCAAAGAATAATTCTGTGTGGTCAAGGGGTTACAACCACTGTTTGTGTTTTGTTGGATAATCATACAACACTTCCAAGGTAAGCCTGCCCCTCCGCGCCGGAGAGCCTCGCATCAGAAAAAAAACCTCCACTTACATGGATTCTCACGTGGAGACACGGACACTGGCCGGGAGCTTGGCGGGAGAGCGGGGGAGGCAACCGGAGCGGGACCCAAACAGAATCTATATTTCATAATGTGTTCCCACCTGGTCGCGTAGTATTTCCAGCCAGCATAAAAGAAGCTGCGGAGAGTTTGCCGGCTTTGGCCGAGGCATTGTGGCAGCAGAGATGAGCTGGTACCTTTCATATAGGAAAATGCAAATGTGCGGTGGAAACCTACACCTGACACAAAAACACACATGTAGGAGTAAAACGCTAAAAAAAACAAAACATTTCAGCATACCTGCAGCGTGTCAGTGTAGTGGAAACGACGTGTTCAGTGATCCGGGCTCATCTACGCAGTCAGCGGTCACCGAACACATTAGTGCCGCTTTTTACTGTACACATCTATAGCTACCTTGGCTTCTTCCACGTTGTTTAGGAAAGGTCACGGTTGTCCTGTCTTACTTGTGTAGTTTTGATCATCAGTCCTATTGCTCAACAATACAATCACCTTACAATTATTACACAAGACACCATCAGGTGGTCACCCGGTCAATTCTGTGCTTTTAGTCGTTTTCGGTGCAGTGACCGGTTGTTACCGTTATTTCTGTTTCCCTTGGTTTTGTCGTTCTAGATTGTGCGGTTATAACATCTTGCACGCAGCTATTTAAATATATATATTTCTAAAGAAAACATTTGGAGCCCCCTTGCACGGAGCAAAAATACTTTATTCACCGCCAAAATAATAAATAATATATTCAAGTTACCAGCAAATATATAACAAAGATGCCTAAAACATGAACTGGAATGTGTGGGGAAGTTTAGCTGTGTGTATTTTACTATAGATTGTATGTTTAATACACAAAACATACAAACACACATTCGGTGGCGTGATGTCGTCATTTGCAAACTATGTAGTCCCGTGTTCCATTATTGTGAGGTGGCAATTGATAACGTTGCGCCGCTGCCTTTAGTAGTTTGTAGTCAGTGATTTTGTAGCTGCAGGGTCTCTCCTGACAATACTAACCACTCTCTCCTTTTTTTTCCCCCCTCTGTCAGTGACAGTGACATATTTGAATTGGGTCCAAATGTCAACCCCTTGTTCCTGTAGTGTTCTTAGCTTTATGTTATCGGATCCTCTACAGCCATAGTCTTAATAAAAGAAAATCTTCAGATTTTGGCTATTTCTTTTTTTTTATACATTTTTTTTGCATTTTTGTCTCTCTTTAATGTCATAATGACCTTTTCTTTGAGTGACGTTGATCATAGCTAGCTTATGCCCTTATATAGGCCCTATTGATATAGCTATAACTCAATTTGAAATACTAAAACCTTATATGTCTATAAAATATTTCAAAAAGGAAAGAAATATGATTTTCTTTCACTTATTAATGTTCTACACGTGCTGTAGTTCATATTGTTTCTCGCGTGCATTGCTAAGCTTCTATGACCCGCCCTGAGAATGTAATTATCCTGCCCTCAAAGCGAAGCTGCGGTGCCAGTCGGCCTACCAAGGGTTAAGGGGACACCTTCACCTCCAGCAGTACCCTGACTACCCACATCTCCGGCCCCGGCGCATCTCAGTAGTCTTTGCTAATGACTTGTAGCCAACAAATTCCTCACACTCTCAGGTGGCTTCCTCCAACCGGGCTCTGTGTGGATGATGAAAAGCCAGAGATAAAATAAACTGACAGTTGCAACTCATTGCGAGGAGCAGGCAGCACCCTGGCAGCAGCTGAGACCTCGGCAGCCCAGCACTCCCCTCTCTTTCTTTCTTTCTTTTTTTTTTTTTTTTATCCTTTTGCTCCATCGCCCCCTCCGTTCTCCTCTGCCCTCCTCCTGTGCGTCTCAGTGTGTGTGCGTTGGTGTGGACGCACATGGGTGGTAGAAAGCGAGTGTGTCCCTCAGTTTGTTTGTGGTATGTGTGAATGCATTGGTGGTGGAACTGTGTGTGTGTTTGTGGGCGTTCTGCAAGGGGGGGGGCAAATATAGACGGCCCTGCCACTGCTCCCTAATTATAGCCCGTTGCCGCCTCTTTTATTTCAGTCCATTAAGCAAAAAAGTGCGGCCACCCCTCTCTCGCTTCCACACATGACACATTCCAATCAATACACTCCCACTGGCTGCCTCACCAGGTGCCTCAAATGAATAGATTGCAGTGCAACATTATCTCTAATTGAATTTTGCAGAGGATGCCATGCAGTGCGCTGTTGCAGGTTTTTTGTTCTTTAATGCTAAAACAAAAGCTTGTCCAAAAAAATGTAAAGCGTGGATCACTGATATTCCCAGAATCCATTCCTCCGATCAACTGAACAGATTCTACATCATACAATGTTGAACGTAGATTTATTTATTTTTTTGTTAAGGGTTCATCCGCATTATCATAAAAACAAGATGAATGAATGCTTGGTTTTATATATCTACTCCGTGGTTCAAGCACCTAGCTATGCTTTTAGCTCAGCACCACAAAGGTTCACATTAGCACATGGGGCCCCCGGAGAGAGGGCCTTCTCCTGGCTGTGGGGGTGCAGGGGGGGGATGGGGGAGGCTGGCAGATGGTTCAGTGGTATGTCTGACAGTGTGACTGACGGATGGATGAATGCTGCTGAATCTGTCCTTCTCCTGTAGGCAGGGTCACCATCCCTGCAGTCATTTATTTTGTCCAACTTTTACACTGATTGCCACCGTGCCCTGCGATATGTTGACATTTATCATGCGATCATTGACAACTTGTTGCTATGCGCTCTCATTTATTTTGTGGCAATGTCGCAAGTCGCTCTCTTTTCAGCAATAGTACGTGTCACTGGGATGGTGCTTTGCAGAAAAGAGAAATAATCAAATACGACGAAGAACCATTGACTTGGCCAGTATATATCTGACTGTGATCAGAATTAAACCTTACCTGGTGGCACTTTTATGTGAATAGTCATTGATTGATTGAATTGTATGGAACTATGCTATGTCATGTATTATCTGAAAATCAGAACATGAGATTATCTCTCTTTTAGCTCATTATTATCCTCAGCTCTCATTAAGAGGAGATTTTAGAATGTCATATTCTTTTTTAATCACATTCAAATTAAGACTTTATCCAGATGTTAACAGCCACTGGTGGACTCATCTGGAGGAAATGATTTCATCTCCTTAATAGATTTGTTCACCTCTGTCAGGGAGTCTCTCTGCAAACACCTAAGTGTGTGTATGCGCGCGCACGTGTGTCTTCGGTGACCACTGCGGCTGTTCCCATGCCAATTAGCACGGTGGCTCAAAGCAGGTGCCAAGGCAAATATTTAGCTAATTATCAATTTTTAATAGCATTTCTACACCGGCTCCATTTCCTGAGGTCCAGCAGATGCTATTAAATTTCGCCCCATAGATACTGCCCTGACATGTAATAACTACTTGAATATAAAAGAGATTAATAATTTAAAGTGAGCCAACAAATTAGGACCATCATTAAAAAAAAAAAAAAAAACTAGGCTGGAAACCATTTTGCATAAAACCAGCCCGGTTCAAGGTAATGCCAAGGCTCTCCTGATAAAGAATTACAGCATTAATTCAGCAAAGTGAACTTATTGCTCCTGCTCCATCGCAGAGATCCCTGGAGCATTCAGAGTGGAGGAATGAAATGATAGCATTCATGGGCACGGAGGCGCTTATTTCCATTCCCCCCCATCAAACCGAGGTAGTTTTGAGTGTGTGTGTACATATACGAGTGTGTGTGAGTATGTGTGTGTGTAGTCGTGATATGGGGAAGGAGTGTTCCCTTTCTCCTTGTACAATTGCTGAGGTCCCTGTGAATTGCATGCTTTTATACTGAAGGTTCCCTCCCAGGGGGGCCTGAGGTGGCCCGTCTCTACCAGAGGTCCATTGTGTTGTACACACAAACCCAGACAGACACACAAACACCCACACGGTGACCTCTCCGGGTCACCGTTGGAATTACACGGACACACTCCACCTTTTGACGCGTGGATCTTGACTGGCGTCTTAATTGACTCTCCGAACTGTGTCGCATGAATATGATCAACAGGAGTTATTCGGTCTTTACGCTAAACATCCACCTCTGCTTGCGAATGGATCTCGGCTGCCGGCGCGTGCGCCATTGTGCTGTGATGCGATGCGACGCGCGCGCGAGCGTGCACCTGATATTCTTTAACAGGAGCGACGCCGTGATATGGATATTTTTAACATCTGTATTGTCTTGAAGAGGTTGACGCACGAGAGGATGTTGTGAGAGATTCTTTTTTTCAAGTGCAGTTTCTGTATTCCTGCTCAATTCCCAGCGAGCAAACACTTTGGTTTGTGCCACTGCAACACTTTTAATAGAGTGTGTTGCTGGAGGCACAGTTGCTTGCTTGTGTGATATTACCATTTACCTGCTGTTTTGAATTTTATTTGAATTGGGATGAAAAGATCAGGAACAGATACAGTAGGCACCGGCAGACACAACCCCGGTGTGTTTTCTTTCTTTTTTTCTTTTTTGCTTCCTTCATCCACATTCTAATTTCAGACGTACAGAACGGCTTAATGTTTCATACCTCCCGGCTGCCTTTTGAGATTTAAACCGCTTCGGGAGAAAGGGGTGAGAGTCTGCAGTATTTCCCCAAGGATATGCATGCAGAGGGCAGGAAACATCAATAAGCCAGCTGACGCCTTGCACATCAGATCTCCGTTGATATGACAAGGTCTTGTCAAATGTTTGGAATCAGAGGTGAACCGAATGACGTTCTCCAGAAAAGAAAGATGTTCGTTCCGGATCACTGTGGCCTAAAGACACATTTATGAACGGGGGGGAAAAAAAGGCTGATCATTTGTGTAAATCAAATTCAGATTTAAATACCTATTTACCCGCATAGTCATATTTAAAATGTTTAACCTGTATCATTAGACAGGTTCCAGAATGGCACGGTGCTGGTCTATTATTTTTAAAATCAGGAGGAACCCTAATCTTTGGTTATGACTACTGGCACGACATAAACTGCATTTCTTTTTAAATGTTATTGTTTCATAAAACTCGTATGTTTTAGGGTGGTAAAGGGGCTAGAAGCAGTTGCAAGTGGGCGAGGGGTGGGGTACGTCTTTGGAGGATGTGAACCCTGGTCTCTGGGGTGACGGACATGTGCTTTGTGCTCCTGCACCACCAACCACCTCCTGTTGACCCCTTACAGGAAATGTAATGCTCCATTCATTAAAAAACAAACCAACATTGCCTCTGAACGTGATCCAGCCAGTGATTACGGTGCCACCACAATGTAATTGGGAAAGCAGTTCAGCTGTATGTGAACATCATTTCTGGGAGACGGGGCTGGTTACAACAGATTAGAGAAAAAAAAAAGAAACTTGCACGTGTCTAGACTTAAACCCTGATATTGGAAATCTTTAATAAAAAACGTAGAACATTATCTTCAGGAGACACTTAAAGGTAATACCCGTGTATCAGGGGGTTTCGGACTTATGAGTTTTTATATCATGTGAGATTTTGTGCTTGAACTCGACATGAGCCACAAACTTAAAAAAGTACCTGCTTGATAGTCCACTTCCATGAAGTGGGACACTTTAGTTTGCATGCCATTGCACGCACAGATATGAACTGTCAAACAACCCACTGGAAGAACATCATCACAAGTTTTTATATCAAATCTTAATTTTGACATATTTCTTTTTTACAAATGCTGTATTAGTCACAAGCAAAAGGTGTTACATGGTACAATGTGCTTCACAAACATTGGGAGTATTGTTTTAAACACATATTTAAGGTTCTGATAATCTGGGCATTTTAACTTTGGAATCCTCCTTTCAGGCCGCCTCCGTGCCAGTTTCCAACCTAAGGTGAATTACTGTAGGTTTATCCTTGAATGACAAAAAAAAGAAAAAAATACTTGAAACATAAGTCACCGTCCAAAAAAAACCTTCTCGAGGACACCAATGTACAGGTGGAAAAAAAAAAGAAAAAAAAAGGCTATTTTGAATTTAAGTATTAATATGAACTGTGTGTGAGGCCTTAATGAGAATGAAAAAAATAATAAAGTAACACAAGGTCGTCGTGCGTAAGAAGAGAAATTCCATTCCTGTGGGGGCAAAAAGACAGAACTTTTTGTTTGAGCAAACTGCCCATCAAATAAGCATAATCACCATCAGAATTCCGACGGCGTTCGGAGACTCCTAGAGGCAAGCGGCCCCACTCAAATTAGCAGCTCTGATAAATCACCATTAATTAGCTAATAAAAGCCAGCAGGTGGTTCGGAGCCCAAAGACATTCCCCGGTTGTCTGAATTATGTATATTACAGGAGTGCGCTGATAAAGTAAATGAGTTGGGGGAACAACAGATAGGCGTTCCGGAGGGGTCCTCGTGTAGGGATAACGCTCCAATCAAATCTCCTGCAATTCCACAATCCCACCCGCAGGAATACAGGTGGCTATGACCCCCCACTCCAATCACAGAGCACACGGGGCTCTTGCGTGAGGGCATATTTATACGGGGATTTATGCATTCAGAATACAAAGGTTGCTGTGAAGATGTTATACTTTGATTACAGAAACATAAGGCAATTATTTGGAGAACAGAGAAACAGGGATTGATTGAGGTGCGGTGACCTCCTTGCGTCGGGGTGGCAAGGTCAGCGTGTTCATCACCTTCATCATCATAAATATTTAAAATAAAAAGAATAACTCTTTCAGGACCAAACTATATGGAAATGGTTAATGAATGTGCTCTCACTCCTTAGACACCCAGCATGCAACAGGGTAGTTAGCATAACATGTCAACAAGCTTGACATATTAGGAGCACATTGATTGAGATAGAGACCTTGACAAACATGTTTTACACCTTGACCGTTTACAAGAAGCCATGAAACAGCTCGTACATTTAAGACTAAGACAAACATAACAGGAAAAATGTGAATAAAAATATGACAAGCACAAAACAGTATTGCAGTTTGTTTAACGTACATCTCTATAGAGAAGCCTATTTTCAATAAAATACATAAAAAGAAAAGGTTCTGTTCCAGTACAAATGTACTGGCTGATTATATTTGTTTTCATCCCACTGACACTACAGTATATTATAAATGGGATGAAACCTTTTGCTTACTAATCAAATGTTGGCTAAGGCTACAAAAAAAAATGTTTACATTTCGTTATACTTATATTATATTATTTTAACCCATTTATGATCTTTGCGTTTTATTGTACGCTACCATCGTCCTAGCATAGAAAACGCATGAAGGAATGTGTATTCGCGCACACTACAAATAAGACAGGGACCCTCTTGTATAACCATTGTGGCTCTTGCCTTTTGAAGTGCATGTAGCTGAAGTACCCACTTCATATAATCCCTGTGAAGCATCATTAGTCTGAGTCGAGGTTAATGGAGGTTAAACCAACACGCAATAGCTGTGTGGATAGCTGGTCACTCGCAGGATCTTTGAGATGGGATTTTTCTGTTGTTTTTTCCCTCTGATCCACACGCTGGGATTTTGGTACAATGGCAGACTTTTTTTTTCTTTCTATAACGCGACCTGTGTGTACTTCTGAATTCGAATGCTGCCACAACCGAGTTTCCCTGTCGGCAAACACGCCCAGAAATCTAGTTTGCTTCTTTTCCTCCTTGGGTAAATGAGCTCTTTTCGCTGGGTTAGATGTCCTGAGGCAGCCACTTGGCAGAGGGTGAAAGAAATGGCAAAAAGGCATCCACACAAGTGGGACATGGGAGCAGATGGGACACTGATTGCAGTGTTGTTTACAGCTGTTGAGGTCCTTCCACACTGCGATATAGAGGTCAGAAACTGTGTCTGTCTGCCACGTTTCACAGCACAGCCACTGAGAGCTCTCCGACAGGGCTCACTGTCAATATTAGCAATTTTTAAATGGAATATATTTGAGGGTCTTTCTGCAGCGGGGGGTTATTTTCAAGAGGATGTGTCCAATTCATCTTGTTGATGTCAGGTTTATTATTTGGTGTTTTCACCGAAAAATGCAATCGGCACATGCTCCCACATTAGGAAGAGAGAGGGGGGGGGCTGTACAAAAAGGACAGCACAGAGTGAGGAGGAGAGAGAGTAACTGGAAGGAAAGCCATCCAACACAAAGGTCTTTGATGATCATTAACATTTCTTTATGATGGCATTGAATCACTTTATATGGTTTTTACCAGGGACGTTTCCCCATCCAGGGTCGCTCCATCAGGGCTCTGACAATAGTCTGTATCTCAAGCAATAATAGCCCAGAGCGGCAGAAGAAATATATCCAGAGTAATCAACCTTTTGCAAAGGCACCTCTCGGAAGAGCGCACATTTCCAATACGCACAGTGTAACCTAATATAGTGTTGGCCGTGGACTTTCTTTGCTGAGACATTACTTCCGACCGGATATTTGCATGACAAGATCATGTAACTTTTGTCACCGGCAATAAAAATGCCATATACCACTCATTTCCATTTCCAGTAAATTACATACTGCCTGAAATGTCCCCCTGATGGTCACGTAGAAATATGTTCAGCTTTCAATGGGAGATTTTTTTTTTGGCACATACACTTGTGAATAATTTCAGTATAAAAAAAAATGGGATTCTCTGCAGGAATCTTTCCGTCTATACTAACTGCATGCTTGGATAACGTCCATGGTTTTTCTGGTTGCATTCCTTAGATGAGAATGTCTGGCTGAATATCTTCTGATGGCTCATTTGCAGCACGATTGGCAGCTTACAATCTCTGCCCAGGATCGGGCCATAAAAGGCTGCCTTCAAGTGCTGTCGGAAATACTGCCATTACAGTTTTAAGTAAACACAAACAACCAAGTTAAGTGATTAATAGAAGACGGAAAACATGTAATAGTTAGTTGGTTCCATTTCACCAATATGTTATCTTTTTTCACTCAAGACCCTGTTTCCGTGCAGTAAAGCTTTCAATAGAGTTCACATCAGCCTCCATGACAGAGTTGATTTCATTTTATTTTATCTTCACATGATCCAAGGTAATGTTTCCCTGTTTTAAATTCCGCAGCATGACACACATGATCACAAAATGATCATAAAGTGGTCGAGTAATAGCAGTCGTTTAGTGAAAAAACACTGGAGCTCCCCTTGAAGCCGTATATAAAGAAGGATTTATTTCATCACCAAAAGTTGGCTAATTTATTAATGTCTCGTGTTGTTAAATATGATGGCAGTCTAGTACTTAATGTATTTTTAATAATGCAAATATTTTAATTAGCCCAACCCCCACATTCAGGATGTAATCTCAAGTGTATAGTGTTTAGTGTTGATGTTTGGTGGGGTCTGCCCACGCACACTCGCACAATGCTTCTCATACTCGGATCTATCACGTTTTACAAATGTTATCCCTCCAAATAAATGAATGAGTTATTACTGAAAAACAGACTTTACGAGAATTTACTCAAGCATTGGTTTTACAAAAGATATCCACATTTTGCTGGTTAGGAGCTTCAGAAATTATAGTTCTTATCTTTATTGGACTTAACCATGAGGAGCATCAATAGTCAGTCAGTTAATATCAATATACGGGTTGAATACTGAATCACACTGCTTTAATAATAATAATGATGACAATGATGATAAGAATATTCAAATAATATCAATGATAATGTTTTATACTGAATGTTGTATAGTGAGACTACATTATGTAATGCTTTAGCAACATACATACACACACACTATATATATGTGTGTGTGTGTGTGTGTGTGTGTGTGTGTGTGTGTGTGTGTGTGTGTGTGTGTGTGTGTGTGTGTGTGTGTGTGTGTGTGCGCACGCGTGGGTGAAAGTGTGTGTGTCCTTATTGGTGCTTTGAGATGCATAGCCATTGAGGCCATAATTTAGTCCATTATGTCCTCTGGTTTGCAGTCGTAGCCCCAGGCCTCTGGCACTGAACGTTGTGTCATTTGCTACCAACTGGGTTTTTGATGAGAGTGTGTGACCTCGACGCCTCATCCCTCACCACTGTCTCATTCCCTTTATTTACATCTGTCTTTAGCATTCTAATTACTCTCTTTATTGCTTTAGCCTGGAGGAATCTGTTACACTGGAGGGAAAAAAGACTAAGGACACTGGAGTTTTAACTAATAATAAAGCAGCATAACTCCCATTACCCATAGGCAAAGATTGGGCCTGGGAGGGTCTCCCGTTATGGGCTGTGGGCAAGATGGAGAGACGAATGATTACAGAGATAATGTGCAGAGGTCCATTTGTTTATCTGATATGTGGATTTGAAAAAAATGATGTGGCACTTCCAAGTCTTACACAGGAAAATAAAAAATGGTTTTCTTCTGGGTGATCAAATTGTGAGTAAATGTTTGATTATACTCTCCTGAATTGATAGTTTTTGGCCACATTTATTCAATGTTTATGACACGAAACGTGTTTCCCACACCAAAACATGTGCCTTTATTTTTGGAATTCATGCATTAATAAAGCAGGATGCGCTACATGGTCTATTTTGTTTTTGGACAATGTCATTGCACACACACAAAAAAATCTTCTAATTGTCCCTTCCCACAGAATTTTATAAAATAGCGTCAGGAGCAGGCACAGCAGTCTTTAATGAGCTCTCAACTTTAAAGACTTGAAGGATATTAACAAGCTGCTTGACAAATGGTGCTTAGAAGCACATTAAAGACGCAGCTAATGGTGCGCATAATGACGGCTAATTTTCGATCAGATATAAATTAGAGCCCCCAACAGTTATTTGCCTTAAGGACTTTATGTAAATGATTCTGTTCTGTATAAACTGAAAACCGAGGGTGTGAGTGAGTGAGTGAATGAGTGAGTGAGAGGGAGACAGAGAGAGAGGGAGAAACTTGCACTCCTTGTGGGTATGATTAATAGATCTGCAACAGAGCACGGCTGTCAGAGCCCAATGAACACACATCCACTAGACAGCTCTACCACCTTCTCATTAAGGTCCAATCTCTACCAGGCCTACGACTTACTCATTCAGAACACCGAAACAGCTGCTGAGAACAAGCCAGTGTGACACTTGATGTTTGCGGGGGGAAAAAAAAGAAAAAGGAGCAGATCAGATGGGGAAAAAAGAGGGGAAATGCAAGGAAGAGACCTAGCTGCGTATAAAGGTGCACAGCCCCTCTGATGTTTTTTAATATTTGATCGCTGAAGGCACTCTGATGCCAGCAGTTTACCCATTAGGTCACAGTGCATGATTGAGTAGACGTGGCGAGGCTGAATTAAATGATGAACACATTTAGTTAAGCTTATATATTACATTAGCTTATGTATGAATACGCATTATGAGCGGCCTACAACAATAACGGTCCTGAGGGAGACAGTGCACATGTATTTTTATATGCCGAATGAGTTGTAACAAATGTAATATTATATTTATTTAAGGTAGAATCACATAGCCGATGATCATTGAGTTTATTGACATTTTTTGTATTTGTTTTCCCAACAGTCAATGTTTACTACCAATAATAATGAATACAGGCTTATAATAAATGTAAACGAGATTCACCACATGATTCATTCATCGGTTATTTAATTTTATTTCATCATATCAGAGTATTTGGTTTGTACCATGTTCATTCTTGCAAAGTTTATCATCTCACCTTTTCTGAAAAGATAGATGGTGATCTTCATCACCTCACCCCTATCTGTAGGAAGACGTATTGCAGAAGGTTATTAATATTGGTCATATTGGGAATAGGAAGAGAGAATGATCCTCATTTAAATACAGCTCCATTCCCAACCGATGGATCCCTGCCCTTATTTGGATGACTTTTGCTGGATTGTATTTTATGTTCAATATAATTGATAAACCCACACAGATTTTTCTTGGATTTTTTTTTATATGAAATGTACTGAGCACAGCAACATCTGTCCTTGATAAAGTCTAAAAACATCCTCTCCATGTTGGAGATAGTTATATTGCTACAGATTAGGTATTGTGCAGACAGTATTCCCCAGGAGAAAACACATTTAAATATTACTTTAAATAAAATAAAATACACAAATTCACATATCTCTATCAATGTTATAGCCGAAAAAGAGAAATCAACAAAAACAAAAATTACTATCTTAAATTACTCAAACGAGACGCCTATGTTGCCATTAGTAATACATATATTAACGAGAGTAACACGCTGCAAGGGTAAAGGAGAAACTTCGTTTTGCATCCAAATCATTATTTTGGGGGCAGCCACATGTCAGGGGTGACTGTGTCCTCAAAGCATCCACCCTCTAATCACGCCCCTGAGCTATTTTACTTATGAGGGCTGTGAACGTTTCCATTGGCAATAAATTAACTTTTTATTTTAACCCAAATTCGATTTTTTCTTATTTTAATGAAAATTTGAAAATGTGGGTATTCCACGATTTTTTCTTTTGCATGATTTTTTTTTTGTTATCTGAGTGTTATTGCACTGTGTGCCACAATTTAGCTTTCTCCACGAAATAAAACTTCGCCTTTAATTTTTACAATTAAATACAACATATGATTTAACATGAAATAAATGTGCCTTGTTTAAATAAATCGGCATAGTGAATTTTTAATGAAGAGCTCTACTCGCGTGTCTAGACAACATCCAAACGTTTGCAACGCAGTTTGGCTGCAGCAGGCCTCTCCAGCAGCTATTCTCTATTTTTCTCACTTAAACCTGTTGTTCATCTGATCCTGGAAAAGAATGCAACGTTTCACTATCATACTGCAGAAAACAAATACTATCTGTAACCTGCTGCATCACAGTTTTATATATTTACGTTTTAGGCGAAGAGTGTGAAGACTTGCCAGTTTCCCTCTTTTATTTTTGCTGCTCAGGCTCCGCGTGGATTTATAAAAACGATGAACCAGTGTGCTGAGCTACGCAATAACCTATAATATAGGTCGATTATAAGAATGGCATCTGAATGACCAATCTGAATTTTCATATCAGATCAGAAGATTTGAACCAAACGCGTCTCCTGTACATTGATGCTGATGCCACATGGCATCACCTCCTCTGTTTATGCGCGTGGCTTTGCACGTGTGCGCGCGTGCGATTAGAGATAGCAGCAGGAGGAGAGAGAGGGAGAGATGGAGCTGTTCCATTGGCAGAGAGGCTACAGTGTGGCGTTCCCTCCTTCGCATTTCGTCCTAGATCAAAAAGTATCCCACCAACCTCCTCGCAGTCGCCCAGTGCTGCGCCATCGATTAGTTTCTGGAAAACACTTTACAAACTAATGACTATTGATGGCTGATTAATATTGCAACAACAACAACTGATTGGCGGCAGTATCAAATGGCGTTTGTGCCACTTCGCATCGAGGCGGCCACGGTGACGGCCGTGGCCCTGCATGTGTCTTTTGTTGTTGTTTTTTTTGGATGCACGCGGATGATAAATAAAGGTTTTATATGGCGTGGAGCGCGCTCGGTTTATGGCTCACAGTTCGTCTAATTCGAGAGCAGTCGCGTCTTTGAAGGCAGACACTTGGCGTTAATGTACAGTTAAAATATTCTACTCTCGGGTCCCCAGGCGGAGCTCCGACAGTCCCTGGCTTCATTAAATTTTCATCAGTATCCCTGTGAAAGGGGGGGAAATGTTCAGGGGGAAAGAGAAAAATAAAACAGAGGGCGTAATTATAACAAAAGGAAACAGCACTGCCCTTTTCGTTTTGTAGGGAGCTCCCACCGTGTCTTTTCTCCATACGTTTGCAATGTATACGGGGCCCATGCATGGTGTGACCATCTTTGGCCTTAACATGAACTGTTTAATTCACATATATATTATATACGTTATATAAATAAAGACCTTCGGTTTTTAATCATTGTGCTGAGGTTTGTTTTCTCTCCCTCTCTCTCTCTTTCTTTTGTTTGATTTTTATATCCTTTTTTTTTGTGCTGAGGCAATATTGATTCATTACTGAATCTTGATCGATTTTTTTCCAATATGTGAACGTGAGCAGCAGCAGCAGCAGCCTGGTCCAGAAACTGTCTGTCTGGGCTTTTCGTGCAGCAGCGAGGCTCAGTGCATAAAGTTAATTCTAATTCCCGATGAGACACTCAGGCGGCAGCCCTCCCTGACCAGCGGTAATTAACAGGGATGGCTAATGACTACTTAACTCGCTCTTCATAATTATCTGGTTTTCATAATTCGATGTGTAATTTAATAATTCGCTCTTATTAACGTATTAAGTGAATGGCTCATTTAGGGCAAATTAGAAGCACTCACCAGGAGCATCATTTAATTGATGAACCATCATGGCTGTCTCATTAATAATGGTCGTTTTGATACTCTTAATTTGTCACGAGGATGGCGGTGGAAGATGTTTGTATAACGTATACGTCATTTCAGTTAGGAGGGGTCCTGATTATTCTGGGATTTTTTTTTGTTGGATAAATATTGAAAAAGAAATATACGTGACACGGTTGAATTCATTAGGGTATCTGTGGAATAAAATAAAATATGTACATACATATATTGTTGAAAAGTCCTATCGTCACGTGAGAATTTATTAAAAGCCTAGGGGCCTGCATTAACAGCATCTTAAATGTAAAAACCTTATTTTAAAGGGTCAACACTAGAATTGTCTGATTAATAAGTATTAAAAAATGACATAGTACGTATTGCATGCAAAGCAAAATCCCCTGGCTCCCTCCTGTAAAATCAAATGTTACCATGGATTAGAAATGATACAGAAACAATCCCATGCAGATGGATTGCAGGTGCTGTAAGTGATCAGAGTGAAGGACAGCTCTCAGAAATGCTAATGCCTGGCTCTCAGGAGTCTGTCCGTGGTGCTGAAACGCTGCCTCAGCAGCCCTGAAGCCTGCAAACCTGCAGCTCTTACTATGGACGTGACATCCAAAAAGCTCCCCTCTTTTGTTTTTCCTTTTTTTAGTTGTTAACCCTATTGCTCCTTACATCTAACTTGGAACCAAAGCGTTTGCTTCAAAGCGTGTGTTGGGGGGCCCATGCACGTCTGAGTGTGTGTTTAAATAGAGACGGGCACGTTGGCAGGCGAGCTGTTTTTCTGGCGGGCTGACATCTGGCAAGTCTGCGCTCCAGGGACCCATCCAGCTCTCCACAGACCCCCTGATTAGACTCTAATAGAATATTAGCATTTGCTCTCAGGTAAGGCAACAGTGAGCTGCCTAAGCTGGCGGCAGCAAGTCAGTGTGGAAGCCACGTGTGTCTTTTACATTGATAGGATCCAGAGAGATAGCGAGTAAGGGGGACTCCTGTGCAAGGCCTGCTTTATGATGAGGCCTGCAGCAACACTGCGCGACCATAGGTTAGAGGCAAAACAAAATATATATATATATATTTCTAATTACACTTCGCAATTTCTTTTTTTTTTCAGTTATTCATGTCTCGGCGAGACAGTGGGAGAGCAGATTGGGTGGGGGAAGGGTTGCTGGTGGTGTCTTGCTCATGAGTACTGTGACAGCCCACACGGATGCATCTAAGATCAAACCTGACACCTTTTGGTATCTGTTAAAACGAGGCAATATTTTTTTTTGTTCCGCGTCAAAATGGCCCTAAGAATCCACAACATATATTTTTCAATCTGTGCCGCCCACAGCTAAACCGTTTCCCTCCTCTTCATCAATAAATAAATAGATGAATAAATAAGAGGATATTAGTCTGGATGAGCCACATTACATAGTGTAGTCATGTAAAAAACGCCCGATTAAATGTTAAAGTTTGTTCTTTAATGAAACACATATTGCAGTTCAATAATTAAATAAATTAAAATTACATGGATGTCATAAATTAATAGAATAATTTAACCAGGAACCTAAAGCAACATACATTACAGAAATAAGTTACCTCAGCTAAAACAGCAATACAGCAAAAACCTGTACGGATATATTTATGTGCATCGACTGGTTCCAATGAAATATTTACATTGTACACGTATACTTCCATGAAGCTGTTTCTTTTCAAGAAAAAACATTACTTAAACAAGGTGATTTTAACAAGCAACGACTTCATAATGATGCGCGTATAGCCTATTTATACAAATAAATAGCAGAAAAAACATACATAAAATAATTTAAAAAGAGAATACTATCTCATATATATCTCGATTGTACCATTTCAAACGTTAGAAATCCGAAATTAAAAAGTGGTGACTGTATATTTCACAGTCGTTTCCCTTTAAACCAGAACAACACGCTTAACTTGCTGTCAGAATTTGATTTTCTCAAGCAAAACGAGGAGGGGGGGGGGCGGGGGGAATCCCAATAAATATATAATGAAGTAAACATGACCTCACTCAATAAATAGTTCATAAGATACAGGCCCACGCTGAATTGTAAACTTGTCGCAGCCGGCGAGAAATCTTATATTTTTTTAATTGGGAATTTCTGTGAAATCAGCGAGTCCCTTTTTTTCGATATTTCCCATACTGTGAGGCCCTATAATAAACAAAGCCTACCTTCATCCAAACCTCAGGTATCTTGAAAATATATCTCTGGCTTCGATCACACATGGTAACAAAATAAGTGGAATTAATTACACATTTAGACACAAAATTAAGTGTGTGACAAGTAAATTATTCATTTACAGAGGGTTATTTGGCAGTAATCTAATATTAGCTTTCAAGACCAAGTAGTGTGTTGTTCTCTCAATCCCCTCATGGACCCTGAATAAATGTCAGACTGCATCGTCATGAACTCAGAGGGGGGAAATACAGCTTATCCTATAAGCCCCAAAAATATAAACACCAATAATCTCCAACCAAGTGCTTCGAGTTAAAAACGAGTCCCCTTGTGTGTCAATAACAACGCTATTTTCATCATAGGGTCTAAGGAAAACGATAGTCCGCATTCGAAATTAATGATAAATAAAGATGAAAGCATATAGAGTCCTGTAAGTCATACTGCGTTGGCATTTTAAAAAGGTGAAGTGTGGAAACAGTGTCTTACTTGCTCTGTCAAACGATGCTTTACTCGTCTCCTCATCTCGCCCTCAGCGAGTAAAAGATGGGACTGTGGTGGTGGGTGGTGTTGTTGTTGGAGGGGGGGGTCGAGTTTTTTTTCAGTCATTGTTCAGTTTTAGGTATTATTTCGAAGTTCAAAGCACAAAGTCATCGATGATTGAAAAAAGTATGTGAGATAGGAAATATGATACAAATCGTCCCCTACACAGTTCCAAGTCTTTTGGTGGGCGGTGGTGGGGTTGTTTTTTTTATGTTATTATTTTTTTTTTTTTTCAGACGCATGCCGAGTATTTCATTCGTTTCTGTTTCTGCCGCTGGTTGCAGAACCAGACCCGCACCACGTTCTTTTTCAGGTCCAGCTTCTCTGCGATCGCTGCGATTTTCTCCGAGGAGGGTCGCGGCTGAATGGCAAAGTAGGCCTCCAGTGATCTCTTCTCCGGCGCCGCTATCGACGTGCGCTTCCTCTTTTTCTCCGCGCCGTTGAACAACTCGGGTTTGTTAAGTTTCTCCCTGTGCGATTTCTCGGCTTCTTCGAGCCACGCTTGCAGGATGGGCTTCAGCGCGATCATGTTGTTGTGGGAGAGCGTGAGCGACTCGAATCGGCAAATGGTGCTCTGGCTGAGGGAGCCCACCCCGGGAATCTTCAGGCTGGCCAACGCTGACCCTACGTCCGCCTGGGTAACCCCGAGTTTGATCCGTCTCTGCTTAAACCTCTCCGCGAAGGCTTCCAAGTCCCTGGGATCGGCGTCCACGTCGTTCATGCCCATGTGCTGCTGGAGCCCGTGGGCATGAGCCATGTTGATGGCCGCCTGATGCATGTGGTTCATGCCCGCCATGTGGGCAGGGTGCGCAGCCGTGGAAACCACCGAGCCATCCGGCCCGGCCATGGATCCCAGTGCCAGTCCCGGGGTGATGTGGTCCAGCAGGTCGCCTTCCAGCGCCTGGTGGGGCTGGTGGTGATGGTGGTGGTGGTGGTGATGGTGGTGGCCGCCGAGGGCGGACGGATGAGAAATAGGCACCGAGGAGGAGGACGACGACGAGGTGCAGGGGTGAGTGTTCATGGTGTGGTAGGTTGCGTCCGGCTTGAAGGGGCTGTGATGTGGAGGGTGGTGGTGGCTCTTGGTCTGCGAGACTATATCCACCGCCGCTAGAGCTTCAGCCCGGGCCAACAAACTCTCATCCAAGCCTCCGAATATATTGCTCTGCAATTGCAAATAGAATGCACACATAGCTGTCAGCAGGGAATTCTCCCTCCACTCCTCGGTTTAAAACATTTCCAGAATGTGGAGGAAGAAAAAAAAAAGACCCCCCCCAAAAAAGGAAGAGGAGCGCACACAACAAGACACATGCAACATCCCAGGTCATAAAAATTAATACGAAAGGCAAAGCCGACTGAATACATAAGTTGAGCAGAGGAGGGGGAAAAAATATACGGAGGTTGGGTGATTTGCTGTGCAGACATGAAAAAAACATCAAGCTCGAAAAAAAAAAAAGAGGAAAAAAAAAGTGGGCTGTCAAAATGTGCCTTTAAGCAGTGATTATGCAGAATACGTACCGGTGGGGTTGGGAGACAGGCGCGGCGCATCGCCTCCGAGCCGCCGCCGCCGCCGCCGCTGCTGCTGATGATGGTGCTGCTGTGGCGGGAGGACGAGCACGAGGACGGCGCGTTGGAAGTCAGCGTGGACGAGGAGGAGGAGTGCAGCGAGTACTTGGGCTCGGGCAGGCTGCTGTGCGCCATGGCGAAAGCCTGCTTGCTGTTCAGAGACATCATCATCATGTTTGCTGGGGTCCGAGCCTCAGCGAGTTCCTTTTAAATAAGTTAAGACTCCGCCTCCTTCGCTCGGGACCTGGAGCCCGATTGCTTCGCGGGAAACCTCGAGTCACCGTGGAACGGAGTGTGAAGCGGGCGGCGGTGGTGGTCCAGCTTCAGGTTATCACATTTATTATCGTGAAGATGGAGGACTCGCGCCTTTACCGAGCAGCCATGCAGCAGATACCTGTTTTTTTTTCGCTCTCCGCTTTGTGGACTTGTGGCGTGACTTGTTTTCTTTTCTATCCTTCAACTCTCTCGAATAGACTAGAATCTCTTTTTTTTCTGCTGCCTTGGATTATTTGGCAGAGTTCCTCGTGGACGACGCCCAAAAAGGAAAAGAAAAGAAAAGAAAAAAGGAGATAAAAAAATAAAAAAAAGTTTTTAAATCTTCCCTTCGTCTCTTAGGATCTCCCAAAAAATGCCTCGAGCTTTGAAGCAGGTGTCGCTTTCGTTGACCTGTTTGTTTTTTTTTTTGTTTTTTTTTTAAGTTTCCGTCCTGAATGAGGTGGTGACAGTCTCGGTGTTGCAGGCTACTTCTTCCACCACGTTGAATGCTGCGGGGACTCGAACTGCCTCTGCTCTGAGGCGAAGGGCAGACTGAGTCTCTCTCCGCCTCTCTCTCTCTCTCCCCCTCTCTCTCTCTCTCTCTCACACACACACACACACACACACACACACTCACACACACCCCTCTCTCTGAACCCATCACACCCTCTCTCTCTCTTTCTCTCTCCCTCTCTCTCTCTCTCTCACACACACACACCCTCTCTCTCTCTCCCTCTCTTTGCAGCTGTACCTGGGAAAAAAAAAAACCTTTTCGTGATTTATTATTCTTCATTAGCCACAGCAGCAGCAGCGGCACCGCCGCCGCTGGGGACTCTGCGCATGGGCAGTCTGCGACGGGGTATTTATTTCAAATGACTCCATACCTCTTACCACCTACACCTCGTTACCACCACAGCGTCCTATATGGAGTTCAGAGACTTCCTGACAAATCCCGATTATTTTCTTGCACCTGAATCTCTTTCATCAAACAAAAGTCAACACGTGCCAAACAGACAGTTGAGAGGGAGGGAGTGGATACCATGGACAGCTCCACCATGCCTTCTCGACTCAAACTAACTCGAAAACAACACCTGATAAAAGGTTTTACAAAACAATCAAAACGAATTCTTGCTGGACTGAAAACAGCTCAGTATTTATATTTAAAGGAGTAAGTAATTGCATATATTTGAAGCATGTTTTTTTATACTATGTTTCTATAACAATTTTGTTTAATAAATATAATCCGTGTAAAATACCAAATGTGTAAAATTTTGGGAGGAAAAAAATATAATTGTGCTGCATGTTGTATTTTGTATTGTTATTTATTGAATGCTGCATGCACCAATGACACTTGTCAGGCCAATTAATGAATGGCGATACAAGTGGATTTAAAAAATAATAATAAGCACCATTTAATTGCAAATCTATATACTTGTCATGGCGGGCTATTATCTTATCTCCCCCTCTAATTAAAGTCACATCATTGGTAATGTAATTAAAACGTTCAACCACGCCGTAATTAACAAGGGGTGTGCAATTTGTTTAATATGGTCACGTACATAGGAAGAGATAATTGTTATGATGTAACGAAGCTCTTGGAGGTTAACAAAGCATGGAGAACAATGCCTCTTGGATTTTGTTTACCTCTTTCCATTTTGTGGCTCTAATTTTCCAAACCATACCCCCCCTCGCTCTCTCGCCACCCTCTTCCTACACACACGCACACACGCGCGCACACATACACGCTCGTGGAAATGTGACATCTCGTAGCAGGTGTGAAACAATGATCATCGTCGTGGATAGATAGTGGAATTATCACTCAGTCTCTTTAAGTGTGTTAATAATATATAATCTGAAGGAATCTGCATTAATTTCACCCCCCCCCCCCACATTCCACTGCTGATTATTAAGTGCACCCTAATTATAGGGATAGATAGTGGAATTATCACTCAGTCTCTTTAAGTGTGTTAATAATATATAATCTGAAGGAATCTGCATTAATTTCCCCCCCCCCCCCCACATTCCACTGCTGATTATTAAGTGCACCCTAATTATAGGCCACACTCCCTCACCCTGCTGTGTATGTGGCCACAGCGCGTGCGTCGCTCCAATAAAATCGGAGAGCATATTAACCGAGGATCCAGATGTTCCAGATGCGCTCATCCATTCGAAGGGATGACTAGGTGTCAACTCCCGTTTTTTTCTTCCTATTTTTCTGTTGTGTTGTTTTGATATACATAGACATTTAATATGTGCCCACGGCAGCAGCGTGTAAAAAAAAAATCACTTGAAATTGCTGCACAGTATTTATTTTTTAACCTCGGAAAAGAGCCATGAAGCTTGTAGAGATATGTTCCACCCCAGCGGGACAACAGGCACTGCTGGAGCCACCTCCAGACATCAGGAGACAAGAGATCAGGCTCCGGAGACATCAAGGAGTAATCAGTGTCTGCTCCTATATACCCCCAGACTGATTTATGATGAAACTTTAAAGAAATCATTTATATTTCACCACCTCTAAATCGGTGTATCAAATTTTCATCCACAATGAAACACACACACACACAGAAATGGGTGTATCTTAAGTCAAATAAACCAGGCTGTGGTTTTCCCAAGCAATTGACTTTGAAGTGCATGTTCAGCAGGTTGGTGGGTGTGTTCACCCACCTGAGACGTTTACTTCCTGTGGAAGTGTAAAAGAGACAGGGCAGGAAATTAGACTGCTTCACGGAATCACCTCTGAAGGCTCTGACATGGCGATGAGAAACACATTTAAGGGGCAATTTTATATTTTGGCTGGGATCACAAACCTCCTAAAGGTTTGTATTAATATACGATCTAATGTAGTTTTATTTTTGTAATATTTATACATTTTAAAGTGACATCTAGGCTACAATAGCACAGTTATATGCAGTATTATCATTTGTGTCTTTAATAATTAATCAGTTGGAAGAAAAAATAAATAAATCTCGCTCATAGCAAGGCTTTATGGCGGTGGCATTTTAGAATTATTTTACTATATGACAGGTATTTAAAACATAAAAGGCCTCCAAATGAAACAAATCTTGCCCCCTCGAGATTAGGGTTTGTTTGGCTGTGTCACCTTTTTAAATTTAAGCCCATAATTAGCTAAATGCTCTCTCAGGTTTATTTCCTTTTATATATTTATTTTATTTATTGCCTCAATTTCTTTCATCACACTGATGTAGTAATTGGAGGGAATGTAGCAACCATAAAAAAAAGAAAAAGAACACATTTGTCTGATTGCTGGAAGGTACAGTCATACCTTTTAAAAACACAAAACCTCAGTGGAATTGTGCGAGAAAATATTTTTCTCACTTCAAGGAGCTTCAATACATAACAATAAATCTGCAGTGTGTGTAAATAAAAGTAAAGTAAAATAGAGGAGCACATGCATCAAGGCTTGATACAACTCAGGCGACTTGTTTGCTTTTTTTTTTTCCCCTCTTCCTCCTCCTCACCCTCACTATCGTACTTACATCCGAATCAAGGAGTGCTGCAGAGGTGTCTGTGTGCTTTACACAAAGACATACTCTTCCCAGCCTCCCTCAGGAGCTCTTCACGTTAACAATCCCAATTACACCGAGACCACCAGAGACAGCTGTTTTTATTACAGAGCCGCTCCTTTGTGCCGCCAACAAGGTATCTCTCCGCTCCTCCACTGAACACAGAGATGAAGCTGCACTGAGAGGCGGAGGAGAGGGAGCGAAGTGTGGAGTGAAGTGGATCCAGTCTCTTGGCTGCTGGTGATGCCTTTATTCGCAGCTTCCCCCTCCCTCTTCTGATCTCGTGGAGCTCTTTACATGTCGGAGCAGAAGGTCAATGCTTGTTGGGAGACGGCCTCCAAAGAGATCTGGATCTAACTCAAGGCAAACGGCACACTTTATTTATTCATCTGCTTTACCTGGGAAATGTGACAGGTTCCACGAGGAAAATACTGGCTTTAACGTGTTGTTTAAATGCATAAAACTAAAGGTAGATGCCTTCAGGGCAAAGGAAATGTCACGTGGCGTACCAGGGTTCCCTCAGAGGGAACAAGTGGAACACCACTTGAGATAATGTGAGAGCTTTCGAAAACTGCTTTTGAATCGCAGCTCAAGCGGAACACGATATTCAATGTTTTTCTGTTTGATCTTCTCATGGGGTTAAATAAGAGCATCGTCCAACCCTCAAGGTATTGTGATCACCGTTTACTTGTTTGTGACCAAAATATATGATAAGGCCCAAAACCACGTCCTACTGGACAATTCTTTTGTGCATCACACTCTTGGTAATTTGTAGTGGAGAAGATTCATCACGATGTTTATTTTTTTTGCCCACATGGGGGCAGTGGAAAAATAAGTTAACGAACAGTATGCATCCGTAGTAATGTCGATGTCCACCAGAAAACAATGAATTATTCCTTCTTCATTTAGATCTGTTGCCACCAGCTCCTCAACATGGAGTTTGCGCTCCATATTGGTACCAAATACCAGCGTCAAATTACACGCTAGCTTAGTCTTTCTGCAATTCCATCCTTGGCAGGTGGTTGAGTCAATTTTGTTGTTGGCTTTAACTCAAACATACTAAGCATTAAAATATAGGGTACCACAATGTATGCCCTGATATGCAGATAGTGTCAAAATGAATCAACATTTAAATGTGCTGCATATTAGAAAAGCAGCAACTGACAGTATGCAAAGTTTTGTAAAAGCATCCATTGATGTCCTGCTTGACGGGTTGTTTATCCCAGTGCTGTTGGGGCTGATTAAATAGATAGTGTCACCATAGTTCTCCGAATCATTATGTCCGCTATCATCACCGCAGCATTTAACTAGAGTAAGCAAAAGCAAAACCAACTAACCCGGTCAAGGAGTTAAGCTGAAGTCACTGGTCGGGGGCTTCCTGTGCCATGAGGTCAGGAAAACAAATCAAACCGCCACCAATGTCCCTACTCCGCACCAGGTACCCAACGTTGGTGGGGGGGTGGAATTAGATTCTGGCCCGGTCGGGCCTTTAGGCCGCAGGGCGGCAGAAGATAAGGTCAACCCACATAATGATGTCACATACCTTTAGGTACTTCAGATCAATATCTGAAGAGAAGCTTCTTTTTTTTTTTTTTTACCTGACAGCCAGTCAAATAAAGCCTCTCTCACAGAGGAGAAAAAAATAATGTTCTCTTCTTTTAAAATTAGATCCTCTCCCTCTCTCCCTCTCTCTCTCTCTCTCTTTTCTCTCTCTGTTTTTCTCTCCTGCCGCTTTTGGCAAAGATCATAATGGCGGAAGGTTTTTGTGAACCTTTGAGATTATCCGACAGTTCTGACCAGATTCTCACCGACGATCCTCGAGTAACAGCACGGAAACAACAGAAAAGGTCACAATTTAACCTGGCAGAAAAGCGCGGGTAACTCCTCACCGCAGCCATTTGATGTAGCGCCGATGCACGTGGTTGTGCAGGGTAACGTTTGACATGACAGAAGGTTCCTTTGAGTAAATCTGACCTCGTGTGACAACAAACGACTCGGCGAGGATATGCGGCGTATATTTATATATACGAGGAGCCATGCTTCAGAGCATGTGACTATAAGGAATGCGTATGTCATGCGCCGTACAAGTGATTAATGTAGCGGGATGATTGCAGGATTCCGTCCGACCTGGATGAACATCCCTGCTGCCGCTCTCATTAGTTTGACTGTCCCGCATGGTAATATATTGCTTGTCATTGGGTTGTCTAATGGTTGATGCTAATTGACCTCCTTTCTCCCTTTCTTCTGCACAAATGAAAAGATTTCCTCCGCGCTATGATGGAGCATGTCACAATGTGATCCGACAAATTAAAAAGCTCTCTGCTGTCACACTGTCATCCTTCCAAGACCTTCCCTCATCAGCTATAATGATCATTTCTCTTCACTGGGGAAACGCTGCAGTGTGCAGAGCTGACACACAACACAATATTTAAGGGGGGGGGGGGGAGCTCCCTGCAGCAGATACATGGCGTGCCTGTGTGTCTCTGACATGTCTGATTGTCTGTCAGCATTGAAATCTTCAGCACAGTTCATCTCGAACTGCCCTTCGACCTTTAGATTAGGCAACAACAAAAAAAAATCGGTTGTATTTTGTGCTTAGTTAATGACTGGAATCGATTTCTTAATGTTTGGTATCCAAGTAAATTTAATGTGTGCAGACATTTAGAGGAGCTCAATCTATATGTGGGGAATAAGCCACGTGAATTATTTATTCCAACTGCAGATTTACACTCGATTATATTTTATTTAAAGGCTTAAAAAACTATACCAGTGGAACCTCGTCTTTAACAGCCGCAGATTATTTACAATTTGTCACATTTACCTGCCTCACGGTGTCAAACTGTGAAAGCATCATTTTATTTTACTGCATTTCGTAAAAACACATAGATCTTGCATATACCGGTGTCATTTTCCACCCTAGAAATGAGTTCACATTTAGAAAAGATCATCTTTTCTGATGGATTTATTTTTGAATATTTTTTTTTCCACTTCTCACGTGAAAACCATTTTGTCGAGAAGCCGTTGCTATGATCAAGATATGAACACGAGAGCCCGGCCACCGCGCGCTATTGGCTGCGGAGTGCCGATGACGCTCATGACCCGCATGATCACATGATCCATCTGTGGCCGAGGGGGAAATTGAGGGTGGCATTTTACCTGCTGACTTTGTGTGTATAACTTTATAATTTATGCGCTGTACCCACACTATTGACAAAAACGCAGCGCGGTGATCAAAGCGAGTCGTTCAGGAGGTTGGACAGGGCCACGAAGACAGGGCCTGTAACACTAATGATCTTCAAACGCTCGTCTATTTCACTGGGAGCTTTGTGCAACTCCCCAGCAAGTCCCCTGTCCTCCCCCTCGAGGTAATTGTGGCTGGCTGGTTAGGTGACAGGTGTCAAGTGGCCCCTCCTTACCTGATTCATCACGCTAAGCAGAGAGGAAAAGCCCATCTCAGTGTCTCCTTCCTTCTCGCGCTCTCTGTGTATCTGTCTTTGTATTTCTCTGCTTGTCTGTCTCTTTCTTCATAACTACTTTGTCATTACTCCGGAGCGACCCGTCACGTGCGGTTTATGGCGATGCCCAGAATGCAATTCGCAAGTGGAGCTTGGTGCACAATTTGGTTTTGTTCATGTTGCACACTTTTACTTGAAAAGGACTAAACCAATTTCTGCATTAAAATGTAATTGCAAAATTAATTTGCCCAACTTACTGGATAACTTATTTCCGAAAGAAAGGGACAATATTTCATTGAGACACATTAGGCATTTTTTGCAATCAAATCAATATTATGACTTCAGTTTACTCCTTTTCATTAACTGGTGATATCAAGAGAAAAGCAAGAACATCTCACATTTTAAATATAGAAACACATTTTTGCTTTACAAATGAGCTTGGGTATCAAACATGTATTTATATGTCATAATGACCTTGAGGCTTTGTCTGTCTGAGCAGAATACCCGCTAAGAGTTTCATTAGTAAGTGAACTAATGTAATCACAGAGGTACTGACAGGCAGGTTAGCCTTCTGGTCCAAAGTTGCCGTCCAGCAGTGTACAGGAAAAAAAAATACGCTCCACATTGTTTGTGTGTGTGAGGTGTGTGTGAGAGAGAGAGAGAGCAGGCGAGGCCACACCCTCTCCATGCCCGCCTGTCTAAGCAGAATTCCACAGGGACCTGCCATACACGCGCTCTCTCACACACACCCCAGTCATTAATTCCTGCTTTGCATCTCCACACCATGTAATATTTATGGGTCACCGCAGCTTTGTATTCACAAATGGAAACGCCACGAGAAAAAAGGGAGAAGACACGATACCTCAATCAATCCCGTGAATAAGGTTCAGATTGTCACATCATGGCTTTTTTCCCCTCTCTCCCTCCACTAAGCCCGTGCTTAGGCAGCATTCTTTTCTTTGACCTCTAAACAAGTGTTTTGTGTGATGGATTGTCAGGCACCACCTTTGAGATGGAGTCCTATTTAACTCCCTCGGAGTTGACAAAGCTCAAGGCAAAGGAGTTGTTAGCGTGAAAATTTCATAGCTGCAGAATTTAAAGAACAAAACTGCATTCGTCAGTAAAAGATGAATGCCGACTTATTACATTTTTGCCAGATATGACACTATGGGGTATCAGCGACATGCAGCACAAACACTTGCTTCTACTCAGGATCTCCACGCTAATAAGGGAAGTCTTTGGTGTGTTTCCCCCCTTATACATCTGACAGATCATTATTGTGGGTCAATTTCTTTTCCCCACTTCCCGAGATGTTGCCTGAAACCTGTGCTGCGGCAGTGGGAGCCGTACCTTAGCTGCTTTTCAAATCAACAGTGGTGTCAAAACATAGCCCTGAGGAACCCCCAGTAGAGTGTGGTTCACCACACCCCTGTAGAGATTTGAAGACCACTTTGGAACTCTAATCCACTCAAAATGTGCTGATAATTTTCCTTGCCAGGACACTCTCCGCCTGGTGTCACAAGAGTGGCCTCCTGGGATCAGATCAGCCAATGATAACAAAGTAGCCAGATGTCTGGTGCTGGCAGAGTCCCAGAAGCCAGACAGCAGCACGCAGCAGCATCCGCTGTGGGCCACAGATCAAAGATACCTGAGAATTACTTATGGGCACAAAATATGTGTTGCTTACTCTACAGTTCCCATTAATAACAATCTGGGAGAATTTGTAATTCTAATTAACTATTTTCTTTCGGCATACAAAGTGCTGTAGGTTGTCTTAGGCTGCAGCAGCAATTTTTCCTCTGTGGCAACTGCGAGTCGACAACAGGAAGTCGGATGCTAGCAGTGTGTGAAGGAGCCAGATCAGCTTTAACTGCAGTTCTGAGGCTCCGAACATCCCCTGAATTGCCTCAATAAACAAACAAACAGTGTGAGAGTCAGCGTATTTAGATTTAATAATGCTGCATGGTACCTCCTTAGACTAGGCCTTGATGCGTACCTCGAAAGCTGTACGTTTTGACATTGAATGGATTTAACCCAGATGTAAGATTTTACATCCAAATGCTTTGCTTGGGCTTTCCCCACCCCCATCCTCTCCCCAAGTCTTGTTCCAAAAAAAAAAAAAAAAAAAGCACGAGAGGAGATGATATCAGTAAAGACCCGGCCGGTTAGACCAGAGCATCCAGCTCATTTAGTAATTGCAGCAAAAAAAGCATCTGAATTGCAGTAGTCTGCACGTTGCACAGGATTTGTAGCCTTGGCTTGTTTTTCACCGTGGTTGTGTTTGTGTGAGTCAGACTGACATTAAGAAGCATTACAGTTCCATGTTGTTTTCTCCTGCAGGCCCTGAACTTCTCTTCGAGCCCTCCATTTATTCCATCTTATGTGTTATGTTTAATACACAAATATTTAGAGTAGACCCCTGACTTTGAACTGAGAAGAATAGTTAAGCTTTCTCTGCCTAGGGAAGGCGCTTGTTTTTTTTTTTTTCATCTTTATTGGGGCAAGAGGCGTATTTCATCTCACACACATTTGTGCATATTTTGTCGGGCTCACTATGTGCCAGTGCACTTAAAAGTCACCGTTCAACGGATGGATGATATGCATCCCGTGCAGTGTGTGCGTGTATTATATTAATTATTAAGTACAGATAGTGTTGCTCCGTGTCCGTATTTGATGGAGAACCCCCCACCCACCCCACCCCACCCCACCGTACCCCACCCACCCCTTCCCCCAATTATGTATATTACCTTTTCTAGTGCACGGTTCATGCAAATTCTCATTTGCATCGCTCTCTTGAATGTGCTATCTGCTGGCTGGAATCCCTTAAAGCTTATCGTCAGCGCTGCCCTTCATCAGATCTTGGTGGTGACCTTTTCTCTTTTTATCTGTTATTCCACTACGCCTCACTGTTTGAAGTGCACAGATGAACATCCAACCAAAAAATGTTTCTCTTGAGCCACATCGAGTTGTTTTTATTGTTTGGGGATTTTAATGGGGATATGCACATGATCGTTTCTCTATCTCGCCGTTGTAAGCTAATGAGCCTTTTTTATACTCACCTTCACTGTATATCCACAGAATAATAATTCTTCCACGAGCCTGTCTCTGTTCCATTGCAGCTGAACTTGTGTTATTGTGGTGGCTCCAACTCGCCCACATTTAACAAACAAACCAAACGAATTCCTCTGTTGTGACTAAACGCTCCATTTCTGCTCATATTAAACTTTTTCGCTGAGAAGTTGCTCCACAGAAAGACATCGCTAATGAGTGTATTTAAAGCCCTGCACCAACACCCAGTCCCAGTACCTCTCAGGGTTACTTCGGGTCATTTCTTTTTTTAACGTCGTTTACTTGAAATTGTAACTTTAAAACAAGGCTTAAAACCGCCTCGTTGAGATCCTGTCTCCCAGCTCCGGCAGCTCATCACTCCTAAAACAGCCGCTCTCGTCCATCCCGGCCCCCGATCGTTATTAATGTGCGCTGAATAATTTAACAGGGTAAAATTACCATGCTCTTCTGAAAAGATTTTTGCCTACACAATTAAAGAGCATTATAGTGAGTTTTTTTTTTTTTTTTTTTTAGTTGAGCGAGAATTATGACTGTTTTCTCTCTCCTCTCCGCTCCGCGCTCTCTGGCTTCGTTACTGTAGGCCGTGGGTGAGCTGGAGTCGTTAAAAGCTGCTTTTCTCTGCTCGCGTCTGACTGCTTGGCGAGCTTGTGCTCCAGCTCTGACCTATACCGTGATGTGCGGCTAATGGATAATGGATGAAGTAAGTATAGTGTTCAACTTCCGCAGAAAAGACCCTCGTAATGGTCTTCTGGCTCCACCAAAGGAGCTATATTTAGGCTGGGTCAGGCGGGCGTTAAAGACGCACACCTTGAAATAAATGTTTGCAGGTGCTGAGAGGTGCTCATTTCTTTTCCCCTTATTTCATTGCGTATTCCTGAGTCAAAATCCAACTGGTTTTCCCGAAAAAAACAAAAAAAACAGGATAGCAGAGGCGTGTTATCTGAAAGTCTGTGGTCTAACAGCGGCGTATTATATTGCTGTTGTACAATAACAGCAGCGGCAGGGGCGATTGCCGGGCCCTCACTCTCATCCCTGGCGGACAACTGTCCACATCTCAACCACAGGCCAACAATTGGCAGTAATTGGCACGTTGCCTGGGCTGTCCTGGGAGAGATCTGAGAGCGTGCGCGGCCACGGACAGGCTGCCCTTTCCACCAATTACAGAGTTGTCTCCTTGTGGGGCGGGGGCTGGGGGAGGTCTACCTCACCGCTACCTTGTCTCTTGATCAAAATGATTTGTGGAGATCCCTTCTTCTACTCACTCCTCTGTTCGCCTCGCCTGCCTCTCTCTCTCTCTCTCTCTCTCTCTCTCTCTCTCTCTCGCTCGCTCTCTCTCTCTCTCTCTCTCTCTCTCTCTCTCTCTCTCTCGAGCCACTGTACTGTGTGTGAACTCGGAGTGAGAGTCTTCAGTCAGGGACCCCAACCAGCGACTGACAGGCGTACAGTAGCAGTCAGTGGGACACTGACATTAGAGGTGCTCTGACAGCCAGGCTGTGCGAGACAGGCCTCCCAATGAAAAAGCGCCGTGCAGACTTTGGCTGCTGACTCCCCAGCACATTACTCCACGGCTCTCCTCTCTATATGAACTTTATATTTCTTCGATCAGTGGATGTGACACTGAATCAGGCCTGGCAGAAACTGAAGTTTTCTACCAAACAGCTGAGCATGAATCTTTTTTTTTTTTTTTTTCTTCTTCCCCCGAACTTGTTCTCTTGTTGCTGGTGTGTTGGATTTTTTTGTTGTCACGTCCCCCGGCGCAAGCAGTGCGTTATAGCCGCGTGGCTTCATTACGAGGGCTTTGACGCAATGATAGCGAGTGTCCCGCGTGGTTAGAAACGCGCAGGCCACCGGAGGTACCAGGGGACCCCAGTGCAAAAGGATCAGAGGCCCCGCTAACACTACCCACTTTATGCCACAGGGAACCAACACCCAGCCCCCTTGTTTTCTCCCCTCGCGGTCTCTCTTGTCCTCAAAGCGCGCGTGTCTCTCTGCATTTCACTTCAGTAAATGTGAGGAGGCGAGGAGATGCTTCCTACACTCAGAATATGTGTCAGGCTACTGGGTCGTGTTGTGTTGCGATGCGAGTGTAGGAAGGCAACAAAGCAAGTGAGCGCAGAGCAGGGAGAGAAAGAATCGGTCTTACTTATTCCCTTTAATCCACGGTGAGATATTCAGAACTAGGTTAAGTCGTACCTCAACGTTACCCAACGCTTAGCCTTTAGTATTAACACATGTGGAGCTGGGAGTGCCGTGTATTTTCTTGTTTGTTTTTTTTGTTTTTTTTTATCATATCCCAATTAGCCCAGGTAAATCCCGGCTTCGCCACAGGTGGACAGGCTCACACCGGAGCAGCTTTTATTTCCCTGCAAGGACCTTCCTGAGGAGGGGGGGGCTACCTAATATGCTGTCTGGCCCCGGGGCCTGTGGGAGTGTGGTTGGATTATTATGTTAATGCGTGTGCCTCCTGCCCTCTCTTCAGTCCCAGCTGGCCTCCCTGTCGTTAGGAAGTGCTTTGCTCTGACAGAGGAGTAATGTGCTCCGTGATTGAGGGGCCAAAAGATCGAGCTCTATGAGAGCGGGGCCAGCGCTGATAAGCATATGATAAAAGTGCCATTGTGCGCCAATGCCTCAGAGACACGGGAGATGACTTTGCAATTCCTATGGATTTCAGGGGGAAGTGTGAATATGTATGTGAGCCGCGTGCTCCCTTTCTTTGGCGGGGCTGCATTTAATTGCCCACAGCGTTATGTATCTTTCATTGTGTAATTCTTTTTTTATTGTATTTTTTATTACCAGGACTCTTTCATTATGTGCCCACGACACAGCCACCAGTAATTATGACGGCTCCCACTAAACGGACAAGGTGGGATTTTTTTTTTAATCATCCCGTATGAATCAATACCAAGCTCGAAGAGAAGATTGTGTTTAATGTAGTTCATCATGTACACAAAGCAATTAGGTAGG
This sequence comes from Colistium nudipinnis, assembly GCA_016785305.1. NCBI lineage: Eukaryota > Metazoa > Chordata > Actinopteri > Pleuronectiformes > Rhombosoleidae > Colistium > Colistium nudipinnis. The sequence goes on along the minus strand of JAFBJU010003558.1, from coordinate 163,041 downwards.
TGCTTATTTCGAGTCCTGCCACTGAGAATGTCCAATGAAACCCACAGCGTTAGGTGTCAGAAATGTGTCATTTAGGGGAGGTAAATTCAAATGTTTTTACAAATTGAGATAGAGTTGGTTAAGCCACTCATCAAAAATAAAATCCCGCCCCCCTGCTCTGCCAGATGATATTACCCCTTCAGATCTGTCGCACACTCTCATTGAATCCACTCGACATGAAAGTAAAAACTGAGGCGAGCTGGAAAAAACTTGTGATTTGTCGAGAAGGAGGAAAAGGCAGGTGGAACTTCTTTGGAATCCTGCTCATAATTGTGTAAATATGTCAGCCCAACAGAGGAAAATCTCTCCTTTTTTAAACACTTGTCTTTTTCATCTCGCCTCCACGGGGGAGCCGGAATAGCAACATATCAGCTTTGTGCGAGGGCCCATTCACAAAGTGCGTGGAGTGTTTGTGTTTTTTTTTGTAAGGGGGTTTTGTTTTGTAGGCTTTTTAATCAAGTTCAATTTCATCTCCGTCAATACCAGATCTTTCCTCCCCCCTCTCTGATGTCTGCCCGGATTATAATGTGTCTCCTCGCGCTGAGGAGCCTTCACCGTTGTTATTGTTTGTTCCCTTTTATTGGGCCCCCAGTTGTAACGAGAGGACAGGTATCTGTGGGTAATTGGTGGGTGAAAACTTTGCAGCGACTAAACGTCAGAGAAAGAGTCGCTTGTAATGCGAGGGGGGTTATTGTTCTGCTTTTGAGAAAGGAAGCAAAGGGGTCCAAAGATTGAGAAGCTCTTTAGAAGCGCTTATACCTCCCTCTTCATGCAGATCGTCAAAGTACTTTGAGTCTTCTCCAAAAGAACCACCGTTCTCCTGACACCAGATGTGATTTATTTGGTCATGCTTTGATGCTCAAGATTCAGACCATTTTTTTTTTTTTTTTTTTTTTTTGCATTCATCTTAAAAAGTGTTCGGATAAACAGAAAAATTGGCTATTTTGATGATCAAATAAGGATTTAAATAGCTTTAGTACACGTTTTCTTACAATCTCTAGTGATAGGTTTTTATCTGCAAGGATCTGTTGCGTTTCATGATTATTTTTAATGATCGGTTTATTGTGCAGTCCAAGACTTGTCAAAAAATGAACAAATACCCAACCCAGTTTCACAGAATCCGTGGTAATGTCTTTTTTTTTTGTACAGCCACAAGATGTTCAGTTTGCAATTAACGTTGTAAACGTATTAACATTATTAACCAGAACATGTTTGCTTGCAAAAGTTGACTATAATAAATCACTGAATATAAATCGTTTTTTGAGATTGGGTCACGTGTTTTTCCATTAACGCTATTTGAGCGAAAACTAGTACACAACCCTCACAGGGCTGACGATTGAACGGTGACTATGAAACAAAATAAACCATTCGTGTTTATGTTACACTGAATCCGAGACATGCCTTAACTCTTGATACTGAGCGCACTGAGGCACAATTATCTGGCCTTCTTTTCCACCCATTTACTGCCATTTGGGACTTCCTCGCTTGTCACGTAAAATGTTGCTTTTATGAGCCGGGCGACACGCTCAAGTTTGCCAAAAGTGGAACATGGGGCACTTTGATTGTTACCCTCTCCTCTGTTGTTTGTGAAAGGCCCTGAGGTTTAAGCAGCCATAGTCTTTACAAACCCAAAGCTGTGTTAAACGCAGCGCCAGCCCAGCTAATGAAGGGGAGCCTTCAAAACCCTCCGTGAGATGATGCTGTCAAACGGGTGACACAAAAACGCTGCCTGTAATCCCCCTGTGCAGACCCTGGGTGTAAATATGCCAGCTCCACCATTTTCACAGCGTTTACTCACAGTTCAAACAATCCCTCTCCCTTCCACGCCCCGGCATAGCCCCCCCCCCCCCCCCCCCCCCCCCCCCCCCATCCCTGAAAACACAATGACAGCTCTGCGATATTCTCCTCCACGAATCCTTGGCTGCCTGCGACCAATGAAACAACCAGGAACAGCTGTGGTAATTCTCTTCATCTGCACTGTGGCGGAGACACCCACCCACCCTCTCTCTCGCTCGCTCTCTCTCTCTCTCTTTTTCTTTCTTTGTTTCTGTGGACGCAAACTTGTGCCTCTCACACATTTTGTACCGAGGCGTGTTAGGAATCCAGGTGTGGTAGTCAAAATCATTTCAGTGTTTTTTTGTTTTTTTTCCGAGCTGGGACCTGCTAATGCTTTGTTTATATACATAATTGTATTTTTTTTTTATTATCCTAAAGAGCATTACATACTTAAAGTGAACATAAAGGTTAAATCAAAAGAAGCTACGTATAAAGTAAAAAATGAGTATGAAATAGGTTTTGAATGTAAAACACAAAAACAAGTGAATTTTTAATACGAAATTCACTTATACTAAAAATAATAAGAACTAACAATATCAAATAATAGAATTAACCGGCAGACATCCTGCACTCAGAATGAATATATACAATTCATTTCAAATTAGCAGTGTCTTTTATATTTTCCTCTCCACGCCACCTCCACACGAGGCCCCATACTTGCCTCCGCACCATTTCGGTGTCCTTGTACACGTGACCCACATGTTCCCTCATCCATCGCTTGTCTCTGTCGACTTTGGCTGCTCAACGCGCAGTAATCCATACCGTGGCTTCTCATTTGCAGGCTCGGTGTTTCGTGTGGTCCCCCTTTTGCTTCCCATGGATCTCTCTGCGGGGAGCCCGGGCTGACAGACACGTCTGATTGATGTACTGGGACGGTGTGCGTCTCGTCAGCCATTGTTTTCCTCGCGGGCGTTGGGCGGCTTCACTCGGCGGCCTCCTCCCGTCGCTCCTATGTGGATACGGATGTGTCAGATTCGCTGTGGTGCAGAGAGCGAAATGGGTCAGAGTGTCAACCTGAGAATTTACGTAACGTGCCGACGGAAGCACACTTTTCTTTTTTTTTTTGTCTGGCGTGAAGATTTTTGGAGAGTTGAATTGCGAAGCCGCTGTGAATTTGTTGGGTATGGTTTTTTTAGCTGCTGCACAACTTTGCCCCGTGCAACTTTTTCTTCGGAGGACTTTCCCCTACTTCCACTTCACATAAGTCATGCCTCCATTCAAGTGCTCACCTTAAGCCCACGAATAGTTGTCCTCTAGTTTGTGTATGTAGCTGAAAACTTTCCCACAGAACTTTTCTGGATGTCAGTGTTCGCTCCCATGTAAGCTCCTGCACCCTTTGATAGTCCTGCCCCAAAACTCCTTCAATTCACAAGGGAATTCTTAAGAATTCTCCTCTCTGGATGAGGATGTGTTGCTGCACCCCCCCCCCCCCCCCCCCCCCCCGATGTGTTGCTGCACCCCCCCCCCCCCCCACCACCCCCCGTCCTCCGGTGTGTGGTCGGAGGTAGACGGGGAAAACCAAGCCAGGCGTTCGGACGCCCTCTCCCTCGTAGCATCACAAACCAGGCCGACACTTTCCCCCAGTAATGAGCGAGGGTCCAGACTCTGGGGTCAATTATTCATGCCCAGTCAGCTGGGAGAGATGGAGTGAGAGAGGGTTGTCGAAGCCTCATTGAATCCCACAATTCTACCCCAATCTACACTTTTTTCATTCTTCTGCAGTGCTGAGCTCCATCCATACACACAACTAAATCTGAGCCCGAGTCTTGTCTGGGTGGATGGATGGAGTGTAACTTTAAAAGGCATACATGAGTGGCCACTCACTCCCGCGGCCATCCTGCTACTCAGCCATTCTCCGGGCCTCACAATCGCCGCCTTGCATGGACAGACATTGATCGTCAACACACTACAGCCGTTTCCAAGTCCTGCCATTGTGCATACAGCGGACCATGTTGGGTCATGTTGGGTCACCGCGGCCTCGGTGTTGAGCACTGGTGCCACATGTCGATCTTGTTTTTTTTTTGTTTTTTTTTTTTATTATCAATGTAGATACTTCGGTTAATGAACACAGTGGGAGGTCTTAGACAAAGGGAAAATGCATCTTAAGACTCATGACTATACCCGAGAGAAAAAGCATCACAGGGACTGTAATTGTGTTTTTTTAAATGTTTTTGTCAGGAACAAACGAGTATTTTGACGGTGACGCAGAGGGATATTGAGAGGCTCCCCTTCACTTCCGTTTAGGGCGGGATTGGAGACATTGACGGAGCAACTCCCGGGAATGGCACTGACTCCTCCTCTCAAGGCCATTTTGCCGCGGCAGAAATTTCCATGTCTCCATGTTTAGTGGCAATATCTCTGACATCAGGATAATCCATTTAGGTGACAGACTGCTGAGCTTTTCACTCACAACTTGCATATGAGTCTGCATTTTAATAGTTCACAACCTCAAGGGGAAAGGATAAATCTGGTAGTTACACACCGCGTCTACGAGAGGGATCTGAGTACGTGCAGTAATATTCTCTACATCCGCTGAGCCCAGACACGCCTGCACTATATTGGTGAATATCTTTCTCCATAATCAACAAACAAAAGAAGCTCAAAAATGACAGTGAAAAACAAACGTGTTTGGTCTATTTTAAACAGAAGAGATAATGGATTTTTTTTGTTTTTCAGAATAAAGTTTCTGTATTTTTGAAAATTGGTTTCATGTTAATAATTCACTATTTGGTCATGAATATTGTAACTGATGTCTTCCATTGCATAGACCCAAACTCCTAATGAGTGTTGATCGTTGTTAATGAATTTAATAACGAGTTGAGCATTAGACCGTGGTCAATGGTGGGGTACACTAAGCTCTAAGTACCACTTGAAAATGTGGAGTAAGGACCATTGAACTGTGTGTTCAGGCAATGAACACATTGCACACTCCCTTGTTCATGTGGACACACTTTTAAGTGCCCAAAGCCAAAAGTTTGGGGCACAGCAAGATCAGTTAGTGGAGCGCCTACATATATCAAGCCTATTTCACTTGGCAAAAAAAAAAAGAAAATTAATTAACCTTTAATGGCAGTTTTTGTATAACATCAAAATAGTGCTACTATTACTGAGTCACAATGGCCTCTGAATAATTTATGCATAAAGGTTAAGTAGAGGAGATTCTCGCTGCATTCATTTACAAATGCATAATAATGGCGCAAATCAAATAATGCAAGGGAAAAAAAAAACATCACAGTATCATTTCAGTGCCTCTATATGGAAATAGGGTTCCCCTGCAACTTAATAGTGTTGTATATCTCTCCCTTCTTACTGGAGGGCATGCTGTGTGTACCGTCTGCCGCGCGGGACTGCGACCACGGAAGGACATCCATCAAAATAGCGCAATGGCCACCGTCGAGGTGCAGCGTGAAGTAAAAACACATGGAAAGAAGATTCCCCCGCTTTATTAGCTGTCATCATTCCCGTGAATATATGTGCAAATAAATGGCTAGTATCAAGCAGGGAGCTAAATGTGTCCCAAATGAAGCCGTGGAAATGAGAAGGGAGGTGAGGGAGTGTGTGTGTGTGGGTGGGTGTGGGTGTGGGTGTGCTTGAGAGTGAGGGAAAGAAAGAAACGCAGAGGTGTGTGTGTGTGTGTGGGGGGGGGGGGGGGTTCCTGGATGAAAAATCATCACCAGTCCAAATGCAGATATTGTGGCGGCCTCACACTCTCGCCTGTGTCACCCTCCATTCGTCACTGTCCACCGTCCTGCCTCTCATTAAGTGGCCCCGCTCTGGCGACAACTTAATTTCCTTAAGAGGACCAGACACCTGATTCAATTGTGCGCCCATTACACATTTGTTTTCCTCCACCCCGGCCTTGCCTGGGACCGCATGGCTCTGAACAGAGAGGCACTATTAAATGCCGTGGCCATAATTCCCCGACATATGATTCATGTCTACCTCCCAGTATCCATCCCTCACGATGCCCTTAGCTCAAATAGCAGTCTAGCTCCAGTCAGCACAACCCTTTTTTTTATTTATTTTTTATATCTAGTTATTATATCCTCAGTGTTGGGTTTTTGAAGGAGTCTTGTGGATTTTAGGTACAGCTTGTCTGAGAAGAACTTCTTTTTTTTTTTTTTCATATTATTTAGATTTCCTTTAGAACCACTCCAATTGGAGTTTTGTGTTTTAAATACATAGAACCCAGGGCTCGTCAAAAATTCACGCGCACTTTTAAAACCATTTCAACACGACTGCTCCTGAGTCCTCTGTCTTTGAAGATCAGACGGCGTAAGGTGTTTTTTTATCCACGCAGGTGAGACGTCCATTGTCCATTTGACTGCTGGTCTCCATAGCTTACTCCTCACCTGCACCTGTCAGTCAACCAGCTCTGCCTCTCGTACAGGCTTGAACTGATTGTTGCTGTAATTTTTCTGTCATAGCTTGAATCCACAAGGAGTGAGCATGTTTGATAGCAGGTGCTCACCCACAACCACACAGTAGTCTCACGTTCTGATTTATTTATGGGACTCTCTGGGTTTTTCTTTTCTTTTTTTTTTACCAGCCTCCTGTCAATAACCTAAAAAGTTCTTCTTTGAGGAGTCATTTTTGATCTCCCCGTCGGCCAAATAGGATTGTGCAGGTTGTGTGTGCATTGTTTGGTGTCGATATGGCTCTGAATCTGAAATAAAATCAGGGATTAACAGCCTCCATCCTCAAATCCATACGCACAAGCACAGTCAGAAGGCAGGATTGGCTAAAACACGGGGAAAAACTTAAAGTTATAGAAGGCACTCACTCCCTTCCTGTGATGCTTTCCCTCTCTATCCTTAAGGGCCTTATTTGTTGCCAATATACTCGCTTGTATATTTTAAATATCATTTTTTCCAGCTCTTTAGTGTAGAGCTGGTCCACAGGAAATCAATCAGTGACTATTCTCTGGTCTTGAGTGTAAAGATTTGCCGCCTTATAATTATATAATATAAGATTTGGACAGTTGAACAAACAAGAAAGTACATTAAAAGTATCAGAGTCATGTTTTGTCATAATATTCAATTAAATGAATCACAGGGGAAATGATTTAAGCTCGCAGACTTAGTTTAGTGTTTGTTTTATGAGAAGAAAGTTATTACATCACACTCAGCTATACGCTGACCTCAGTTAAGTCCAGTGATGGCAGGGATACTACGAGCAAACCTACACCTTGAGTACATACACCATTCTCAAAGATGGCTTTGAATAAATAATACATTGGAACTACTATAATAATGGCTCCGATATGAGTTTTAATGTCTGGACACAGATTTCTTTCTATATGAGAAAACATATGAGGCCAGGGATGGTGGTGTAAAATTGGTGGTGATTTTGTCCAGCCCCAAATCAAGCATAGGAGAAACAGCATTTTAATTAGTCGACATTGGAGAAGAAAATATATATTTTTGATCAGTGATCATTCTATATCATAGGATATCTTTATGCTAAAAAACAAGGATATTATCGATTGTCGGGCTTTGAAAGTCGTGACTGTGGAGATGCAGTGTCTGGTGAAGGCTATACGCTGCATGTCGTCGAACTTCGGTCGTAAAATGCAGAGAAGAGGAGGAGAGTTTGGATCCCAGTGTGAGGGTGGTTCACACTGATCGTCAGTTTCCTTTTGTCACAGTCTTCTCCGTCCTTCTTTTTTTTTTCCCTTCCCGCCACCATGAATATACCACCTGATTCTCTACATCTTCCATTTCGGTTTTTCCTTCACCCTTTTTTTCTCCATTTCCTACATTTCACCCCATCTGGTCCAATGGCGCTCAGCAGCGTGTGGAGGAGTGTCCTCTCCCTCTCCAGGAGCATCAAAAGGAGGAGGACCCACGCAGGGTGTTTGAAGAGCCCACCGTCACTCCCCTATGGGTGGTGAACTGGCAGCTGCTCAAACCACACAGCTCTATCTAGGCGGGAGGAGTATCCTTCTCATCTGCTTTTTTTTTTTTTTCTTTTTTTTTACCCCTGCCATTGGTTTTCTCTTCCAGCCTTGAACCAGACATTAGTCTACTGTATTGTTGTTTCTGGATTTGTATTCTAACGCTGTGCGATAAATGCCGCCCATACGCGCGCTTCCCCTGCACATTCAAGTCTTCCCCTTGTTTATTTATAGATTGAGTTGTACTCCTTTGTATTTTGACATATTTTGCATTTAAAACTATTGGATATATTGGAATGTGCCTTTTTGGTCATTATCAATATTATTTCATGAAACACAACACAAGTCGTTGTCGTTGATCAAGTTACACTCTTGGTGCGAGACATCGCCGAGACAAAAAGTTATACAAATATGCAAACAAGTCATTTTTTAGTGAGTGATATACAAAATGACACAGTTAAAATAAGAGGTAACTCCTTTATTCCACCTCTCCCTTTCCGTATAAAGAGCATAAGCATAGAATGGGAGGCCGCTGTGACATGGCTTATTGCGCTCCAACCATATACGTCTACATACTAGAGATTTAGTGAAATATCAAGATTTAAAAATCTGTACACGTTATTGAGTGTATCTGCTGGTGGAAGAATCTGTGGACCAAAAAATGAGGTTTCTTCTCTCTATACCTGCGTGACTTCCTGCCTTCCCCCCCCCTTCTGAAGAACACGAACCGCAATGCTGCCTGCTGCCAGCACGTAGCAGTCCAGTGTGTTGTCAGTAGCTTTTCAGGAGCTCAGCCATCACAGCCTCACACAGCTGCGGTTCCTGCCATGCTGATGGTCTGGCCTTTAGCTTCCTGGGTGGCGGCGTCGAAGCTTTGACCCGCTCTGCCTCGCTCTCCCTCGCCTGCTCGCTCGCTCTGCCTCCGCTGTCTGTTCGGCGGCATTCACCTCCTCCGACAGGCCTCCCAGAAGGTGGTGCTCCTGACAGACAAGCCTCTCTCGCTCCCTCGCGCTCTTTAATTCTTCATCATCTTTTTTTTTTTTTTTTTTTCTTCTTCTCTTTCTTTCCCTCTGTCTGTGCATCTATCACGGCTAACTCCTCACCCAGCTCCGGTGCTCTCATGTCAGCGAGAGGTGAGAGAGAGGTGTCTCACGGTAAAGAAGAACCTGCAGCTTTGTTTCAAGGTACGCCCTCGCCGAGTGCTGTAGCTGTCTGTGGCTATCAGCCTCGCCTCCCGCCTCCCACCAAAAAATCCTCTTCTCCATGCCACAAAAAAAATACCCCAGATTCCATTTATTTAGTATACTGAAAGTTAGATGGAAATATGCTATGAATATGGGCGGGGGGGGGGGGGGGGGGGGGGGGGGGGGGGGGGGGGCGGTGTGGGATCATGTGTTATATTGTACAATTTTACACGGCTCTATGTTTTGTGAGGAAAAAATTCCAGTAATAACCCTTTGTGTCACAAAAAGCAATACGAAGCACCTTTTAAAAACAATCATCGATAAAACGCCAAGCAAATTGGATTCAGACAAGTATTGTGATTGGCAAACGGATAATAATGAGAAAAATGGAGAGCTGTGGAGGGGCCTTTTATTACAGGGATTGATCTCCGAAACGGGCAGGGTGGTAGCTACGGCGAGAATATCATATATCTTATGATAATAGAGCTTGAAATATACGACAGTAGATGGCTTTTGTTTACGTGGTTTCACTCACTAGCGGGAGGCCCGTGAACGCACCATCCCGAACACCAGGTGGATTGATTTCATTAAGGAAGGTGGAAGGTGCTGAATCCAAAAGTTTTCAACTCTTTTTAATGGTGTTTGCCAGAAAGGTTCCCCTGCCCCAAATCTGAGTCCCATTCTTACATTGGACTATGTGGATCATATTTGCTACTCGCCGAAGAGAAGCATGCCCGTGCGCGAACACGGCCTTAAACAGCTGAGGGATGCACTTTAAATGCGGACGCTTTGCATCATGTTTGTCTTGTAATTCAGCGGGGAAACAGAAAACACATCTCTTTTTCTGTACCCTCTACATTTACCGTCATCCCCACTTCCCCCGAGCAACTCTGTGGTCATATATCATTAAATAACTGTTTAAAATGCAAGATACTTAATAGACTCGTTGTAACTTGGTGAGCATGCCTGTGTGTGTGTGTGCGCGTGTGTGCGTGGCTACGCATGCCCATTATACTGGTGTGTGATTCCTGCATTGGTTCAATCCCTTTATCTCGTGATCAAAAAGGGGCCTTCAGCGTGGGCACGTGCCGAAGGGGGCTGGACCAATGGAGGGTCTCGACACATGTAATCCTTGTCATTGAATTTAGGCGCTCTTTTTTGTAGTAATGAATATTTCAGTAGTTATTGCAACGAGCCACTCGTGTGAGCCTCTCTCTTGACTGCTCCCTTTGCTCATAAGCGACTCACTCATATAATGATTTAATTAATAGCATTGTATCCACAGATGAAAAGCTTATATTTAATCAGCAAAATGGAGTGAAGTGAGATCAGGGGCCCTGACTGTCATGAAAACGTGCTTGAGGTCCCACTTGCTCACTAAGCCACTCCAAGCCCTGGGACACCCATACTTAATTGAGAGTTAATAAATAAATGTGGTTAGAGTAATCCCTGGATCCGACCCCTCAGAGCCCCCTGCCTTGCTGTGTGTGTGTGTGTGTGTGTGTGTGTGTGTGTGTCTGTCTGTCTGTCTGTCTGTCTGTCTGTGTTTGGGTGGGTGCGTGCGTGTGTGTGTGCGCGCATACAGGAGTACCCTGGCCAAGCTCCCTATGTCACTGCAGCCATGCCAAGGCAGACTGTACTGTGTTGTGCCAGATACTGGTTTATTTACCTGAGATGCCCCCTGTGTCACTGCGCGTGCCATATGTTAGATCCCAGAATGTTTGGTCCCAGAATGCACCTTTTATTTTTTTTATTTTTTCTTTTTTTTTTTTTCAAGATTTGTCATGTTGTAACAATTAAGAATTCAGAAGCGATAGAAAGGTTAGTTGTAATCTTGTTGTGGTTGTTTTGGTAAAAAATGTATAAGTGTAAAAGAGAAAGAAGCGAATGTGCACAGGAAAACATGTGAAATAAGACAAAGTAAAGTTGTGTTTGCGTTAAAATTATATAGGCTTGTTTAAAAGATCAAATAACATGAATAAAATCTGATTAAAGATGCAAAAAACCTGAACTGTGAAACCACCCATCCTTTCAAATGACTTCTGTGGGGAAAAAAAACGAATCATAAATCCATCACGTGTTCTATTTTATGTGCACAAAAAGTATGATTTTAGATCTGTATTAGGTGACAACTCCAGACAGAGACTTATAATGAGTTGGGGGTTAAGGCCTTCCTTTCACTTTTTTTTTTTTTTTTACCAAACTATACAAATCAAAATTTGCTAATATAAAAGTGAAGCGGGAAAAAAAAAAAGAAGAAAAATGAAATGGGGAGTGGGAGAAGTGTGTGTGTTTAGCTAAGCAGGGGCAGCCCCTGGTCCATTGCCCATCATTTATTGATAATGGCCCTGGAAAAAATGCGCGGGAAAAAGAACGAAAAAAAAAACGAATGAAATTATCAACGTTGTTGAATTAATGATGAATGGGAATAAGAAAAGGCCGGGCTCTCTGTGGAGCCGGAGAGGAGCGCTGCTTCATTAGCCATGCGGTCTCATCACATCCTCTTTTGGAGCTGCAGACACTGGGGCTCTCCACTCTCTCTCCTCTCCTCACCGTCAGGACCTGCCATTGGATTCCATAAAAAAAAAAAAAAATCCTACCCACCCCTTCCTTTGCTCTTTTTCTTGTCTTCCCTATTACTTCACCTGCCACCTTCCACCCCTCCCCTCGAAGCTCTGAGAAGACAGGAGTGTCTCTTTGGTGGCTATCGTCATTCATCACTCTTTTTCACTTTTCCCGAGGATGAAGAGGAGAGAAAGACCTGACCCACTTCAGGAAGCGTTTCGTGGCCAGAGAGCACACCTCTCCCCCTCCCACCTTTTTCCTTTTTTTTTTGTTCTCCATCTTTCCCCTCCTGACTTGTTCTCTGAAGATATCGCTCCCGATTCCGCACATGCAAATGATATGGGAAGGGAAGGGAAGAGAGGGGGAGGGAGCTACGTGCCCCCCCCCTCCCCCTCGCCCTCCTCCTCCTCCTCGTCTTCTCCTCCTGGTCTCGCCGGGTTGGAGCAGGAGTGGGCTGCTGAGCCGGAGCACGCTGAGAAATCTCGGGCATGGGGTCTCATTAGGTAAGCAGAGGCCAGGGCAGCGGGGCTTCAGCCTGGCGCTGATTATTCTGAGAGCTGGATATCTGGAGGATCACCTGAGCTTCGCGCCGCTGTCTCTTACACTTCGGCCCCTTGAATGAGCAAGCCACGTCTGTTGTGTGTGCGCGATGTGCGTGTGTTGTGTGTTTTCCACATTTAAAAAGGTCATTTGGACTCATTTGAGCTTTGCCGTGAAGTAATTTTTTTGGAAAAGCCTAAAATGGAATTGATCTTCCTCTTGAATCTCACCTGCTGTCGTGCTGCGCGGCCTTCCTGTCTCTTCTTTTGTTCTATCAAATGCACGGAACAATCGGCGCGTCCGTTCGATCGCCACGACAATTGTCTGCCGGTGCTCTGTTTATCCGCTGAGCTCCTTTGTCACGCGCTGGATGATTTTACTGTGACTTTTTTTTTTTCGTGGGAGCTTTCGAATACACCGAGGAGATCGCCCGCGTGTGCGTGTAGCCCGCTCAATTGATGACGCCAAGCAGCGCGCGTGACAGACAGCGGTGACGCGCATAATACATTGTGTAGTCCTTTACATGGTAATCCCATCGGAGAGGGATTCAATTATTTAATGACAACATGACAGGCTATCGTTAAAACAAATTGTGTACGTCGACGCCAACACACAGTCGGAGCTGTGAGGTCACAGGTGTAATTTTGTCACACACACACAAACAAACGCACACAACCACGCCCACGCCCCTCCTCTCCGTGCACTGGTCCTTTTCTTATGAATTGGCTAAATTGATCCTCATACAAATTAGGTCTGTCCTCAAAGGGCTCCATCAATACATTGACTCCTTTTATGAGGGTCATCAAACAGCCATTACTGGGCATCAGGGGGTCCCGTTTGGGGAGAGACTGCCCAGGGTGACTGATGAGCTGTGCGGGGATGGTAGCTCGTCTGGGGGGGCCTTGGAGCTTAGGGCCTGTGGCAAAGGAAAGAAGGGGGTTCTTATTGAGCGTGGGATTCATTAGTTAAGCAAAACCAAAAAAGATAATTCGCTGTGTTTTAGAGCTGCTGCTGCTGCTACCCCCAAAAAAACTGTCCGCTGCCATTATGATAAGAAATACCACAAATGGTCGCTTGTCCCACTGCTTGGAAATTCTATAAAAGATTCATCTGTGTCAGGGAAAACGGAGACAAATTAAAACCGGAGCTGCAACTATTTCATTATCAATTAATCTGATGATTATCTTCGCCGCTAATTGTTATTAAATGTCAGATGAAAGTGAAAAATGGCCGTCGCAACCTCCTCTAGCCCAAGCGGGCGTCTTCACATGTCTCCTTAAGTGTAATTTGCAATATTAGATTACTCGTGCGAGGGGAAGGTACAAATGTTGATTATTAATTAAAGAAATTTGGTGGCACAAACTAACAGGAAAACAGAAACAGAAAAAAAACAAAAACAATAAGCTCTTGCATGAAGTCTTAAATTGCATTATTTAAAAGCCCCATTTATTCATCTAGTCAGGTCCTACTACTTGAATTGCTTTCTCATAGCTTTGCCTTGTGTATGTCTTCATTAGGTTTGTGACAGCAGGAATGGATCCCAGTCTGACATAAGGTTTCAGCACAGTCAAGCAAACCCACCTCTCTCCCTGTCCCTTCCATATCCCTATCCAGTAAAAAAAAAAAAAAAAAAAAAGAATCAAACCACGAGAACGCTTCAAATGTGTGACATGAAAAAAATAATATTGAAGTACCAACAATAGACAAGCGGAGGAAAAAACGAAAAAAAAAATAGCCCTGGAGTATTCCCCACGGTTGCTCTCAGGTGTTGCAAAAAAAGAATCTTTGAAAGCGGAACACAAACGCAGCAGGATGTAAACAAACTGTCACCGCTGTCAAACACCTGGCTTCAAGAAGTGTCAAAAGTTCAGACTTTTTCCATTACAGTGCCCTTAATATGCACGCGAGCCTCCCCCGGCTGATTAAAATGCAGCATTTAAAGTCTAATTGTTCGGGAAAACTGTGTTTTATGTTGCTGCAATGGTAATAACTAATGATAGATGCATAAAATTAGCATACATTTCCCAGACCAAGAGAATATCTGATCATTGTGCCATGGAGAATTGCTCTAAGTTAGGAAGTTAATTTCATTATCTCCTCCTCCTCCTCCTCCTCCTCATTTAAAAGCGCGCCACTTTGCAATAATTGGAAAACAGAATAAAAGATTAGCTTTTGACTGGATGACGGGCGTTAATAAAGTGTGATGGAATGTGAGTGTTAGAGAGTGGGTACCAATTACAGCAGCCAATCTCAGACAGGCAAACCATTGATGGTGGTGGTTCAATCTCTTCATCTGCCGCACAGTACATCAGGGACCCACTGCAGAGACCTCTGCTCCAGCTAGCAGGCTAATTGTCAATTCTGCTTAAGTCATAAGGGGAGCCATTTTACCATCGCTTTGGAGAGGGAGTGAACTGTAAAATTTGAGAGAAAAAAAAAAAAAAAAAGTCGAGCGTGAAGGTAGAAATAAAAGTTAAAAAGGGGGGAAGCACGTGGAGGGTGAGTTTTTTTTTTGGGGATGAGGTGGGAAATGTCTGCTGGATCAATCCCCTCTGTGAGAATGTGGCACAACCTGGTGTGTGACGTGTGTGTCTGGCGTTGTTTGTGGGCGTGTGTGTGTGTGTGTGGTGGGGGGGGGGGGGGGTGTGGGGGGGTGTTCTTTTTNNNNGGGGGGGGGGGGGGGGGGGGGGGGGGGGTTTGACGATGTGATCATCTGAAAGGTCCACATGCCAGTGTGGGAGGAAACACGCCGGTGTCTCCTCCCTTATTCTCATGGGTCCCCCCTCATCCCTCATCGTGTCACCGCTGCGGTCACACTAACCACATCAGTCACCGGGACCCAATACATCATCATTCATTTGCTGTTTCAGCTATTCTAAACAAATGGTCAGCCCCAAATACAATTATGTTCAACACACCATTTGGAAAATTAAAGCAAAGAAAATCTAGTCCAAGGCTTGAAAGCTGAGGAGCACAGCTACGTATATTTCTTTGTTGGCAAATTGGCAAATGTTCATATGTCACTATTTCATTGGAACCAGTACAATGTCAGCCCAATATTCGTGCATGTTTTGTCAAAAAAGTGTCTGAATCGCATCACTGCTTTATAACAAGCCCCCGGCGATAAAGGCTTTAAAGTTTGGAGCTAATTGGTTTATCATTGTTAATAAATCATTTACAAAATGCTCGTATGGATCAGAACAACCTTTGGGTCACCCGGGTTAAAGATATCTTTGCCTTTTCAGTCATGAGTGGTCACATCATCATTGATGAAGTCATCAGTAAAGGGGTCATGCCTTTAGCACGTTAAACGTGACAAACGCAGAATTTAGAAAGGGGGCTGCAATTATAAACGTTGCCAAGTCATTATTAAAGACCAGTGAGGGGGTATAATCGTCTATCAAGTCGTCAGTTCAAAATGTTAACAGCTATTAATAGAGATATATATATATATATATATATATATATATATATATATATATATATTATATATATATATATATATATATCGACCCCATTCCTGTTCTTATTATCGACTGACAGTTCATCTGTGCCGCATTAGTTTTGTCTTTATTAACTACTAATAAAACCATTACTTACAACTTGTGACCCCATTCAAAGGCTTTTTATTAGAAAGTGGGACCATGGATTTTTGAGGTGAAGATCATTAGCACTAGGGGAAAAAAAAAAAAAAGTGCTACGGGATCAGAGGTGGTCATTTCAGGCTTGGCATACTGACTGGACTTGTTTTTCATCATCCACATGACACTATATACTGATAGTCTACATAAATGATTCTTACATATCTACAGCACTTTATTTACTACTGTACATCCTAATATTTAGGAATCTAGAACACAAAGCTATGAATGATTTTGATCCAGATTTTACTTTTTTTTATTATCCTTTCCTTTAAATGGTGTAAACCAGCCGATCTGGCAAACACAGACGTTCCAACCTCATCAGAATTGATGTGTGTTCGGTCCTTTGTTGTCACGCTCCTCATAGGGAAATTGCATATTCATTGCAGGTACATTTAAGCCATTTCTGCTGGCGTCGGCACGCCGCACGGCAGCGGTGTTCTGCCGTTTTCCGTCACTCTCTGCCACTTAACCTGCCTCTCTTTTGGAGGACGTGTTCTTTTTGATGCCTCGCATCGCAGCCCCCAATCGCTGCAACGTCGCCGGGTTTAATAGTGGCTCCGAGGCCTGTGGATACACCAGCCTTGCGATTAAACGCTAAATGGCAAGATTTGCAGTTATTCGACATCATCTCATTGTGGAGTGGCAGTGGACAAACAGAACGGCTTTGAATTAGTGGTGGCATTTTTTTTTTTTTTTTTCTGCCTACATCTCAAAGATGCGAAATGCAGCTGTTTTCTTCCCCCACAAACCAGCCTGCTCAGCATGTTAAATCACATTCCCGCATCATAAAGTAGTGAAAAATGATTTATCTCCTTCTTTTGGTCAATAATAGTTGTCCAAAAATAGCTGCTAATGTCCTCTGATATGTTTCTTCTCTATGGAATAGTGTTTTGCGTTTGGCATACACAGTAACATCTTTTCTCGATTCATGAGTTCATTTCATATCTGAACAGCCAAATGGCTGGCGTGATTTAAAAATGTGTTACACACCGGTTTCATTGAGTTTTGACACATTCTCCAAACTGAAACGACAACAACTCTGTGTGTAGCGTCGTGTAGGAGAGACAAACACATCTTTGCTGTCCACAGGGAGCATGATTTTTTTTTTTTTTTTTTTTCCTGAGGTGTAGAATCTGTCACTCGCTGTCAAGCCCCTTTGATCCTCAGCTGGTTTAACATTCAGCCTTTCCATTAAATCTTTTCTTTCGAGGAGCCAGCGATGTAAAGACGGGGCTTTTCAGAAGTGATGTCCCAGAACCTGCCGGACCGGGGCCTTAACACCGGACACAAATACACTTCCTCTGACTTTGTGTGTTTTTGACCTGACGGGTTTCTGTGGGAATACAATTTAAAGGAAAAATACAACATTTGGAAAACTATACGCTTACACTAAATATGAAGCCAAAACAGGCGGCGGGTTAGTTTATCTTATTCTATGTCTGGCCACGGCTCTTTGTGGTTGCCCAGTGACCTCCCAGTGAGGACAAGTCTCCAGGAATATATTTATGCCTATACATTAACTTTATACTGGGCACACAGAACCAAATCATTATAAAGATGAATTTACAAGATATTAGGTAGAACATGTTAATTAGTGAGCTTTTGCGGTGCCGGTGGGTGGATTTTGAAACCCTAGCACTTATCCAGGTTTATACCAAGATGACAGAAAACGGTATGTATCTCGAATCCCCAACTATTGTTGGAGTCCTGCAAGTTGGATCATTATCATAAAAAAAATCTTATTATAACGATCAAATAAACCGAGTGGAGCACATTTAGTCCTACCTTACAATTCAAGCTCCAACGGCGGCAGGGAACCAAAAAAAAAAACCTGGCAAACTCCACCTAATTTAAGGCGCTTTCACATGCGATGTGCTTCTACATGTGCAAAGCAATTTATAATTTACCCATATCAGCCAGACCATGAATTACCTTAATTAGAAACACCACCCCGAGCTCTTTCTATCGATCGCCCAGCACGCTAAATCAAACGCGACGTCGGACAGTTACCCGAGAACGCCGTCGCCGATTAATCAGGCGCTGCTCAATCATTGGACTCTCCGAGAATTTTCCTCCCCTCTTAACACGTCTTCCCTTCCGTGCCAGCGTTTTGTATTTTTCATTTTCTTTTTCCCCGTGCCGCATTTGATGTTCTGTAACTTCTCATGTGTTGCCAGTGGATTTCTGCCTTTAAAAGGGGGAGATGCTTCCCTTCCGGGGTAGGCGAGTGCGTATAGGCGTATGAATATTTTCCATTGATGAATACCATACACCGCCGCGGCGCCTTTGATAGTCTCCTGCTCGGGTCCTGAGTGATGTCATAATGGTGGGACGCCGCCGACCCTGGGCAAAACATCCCAATGCACAGCAGAGAGGAGCAAACATTGGAGCCTTTTGACATCCTCTGTGTTTAATATTACACGACTGTTTACTGAGGAGGGAGTTGGTTCCGGCGTCCACCGGGGAACCCGAGTACGTTTAAGGTCAAGCCATCTCCGTTCCTGTTCAGTCAACTTTCGAGGTCTTTGATCACTTGTTGTTTTCTTTTTTGACTGTGGTGATTTCAATCGTGGCCAGGTCTTTATAATGCATGAGGACATTACGTAGTTATGAAGAGCATTGGCAGGCCAGTCGAGGCAGGGACGGAACTTATTAGACACTTTCGGAAAATAACTTTATGTTCTTCGCCATACCTTAAGCTGAGGGAAAAACAACTTTTGACGCTTGGCGACGGAGGTTCATCTTGCGCTCTCTTTGAGAGTTTGACGAAAACGCTTTGATATAAGGAAAGTTTTCGCCACGTCATTCAACTCAGCCAAGGTTTTGTGTTTGACATTGTTTGCTTGGTTAGTTTTTTTTTGGTTGAACAAATTGATTATGGAGCGACAGATGAATGACGTTAATCTGGATAAAGCCTGGCTACCTGTTTCTCCATCCAGCTGAGGCTCATCCCACTTACTCAGAAACAGACAACCCTTCACGCGCCTACACTTCATGTGCACGTCTTTGAACCGTGAGAGGAAGCCAGAGTCCCGGCACACTCCACACAGAGAGGATCCCAGTCAAACTTATATTCCTACTGAGATTTATTTTTTTTTGCTGTGAGGCATGAGTGTTAAACCACTGAACCTTGACAAGAAATCATCAAAAAAATATATAATAATAAATAAAAATAATGACTTTCATAGAAAATGAATCTTATGCTTTAAATATTTTGTGCCAGTTGTAAGGTTCAATTTTTCTTATTTAGGTGTTCATGTTCGCCATGTTTGCTCCTTGAATGTATGTCACCCAGTGTATATCGTGGAAATGAACAGCAGGAAAAGACCAGAGATGGTGGAGGGATAAAAAAGAAAAGACTAATGAAAAAGTATTGAAAGATACATTTGGCCATATATCTTTTTAAGACGTCTTGAGACACTTTAAGCTTACGAGAAAAAAAGATCCGAAATAGGAAGTAAGTCCGAAAAAAAGTGCACGATTTCAAAGGGTTTAGAAAGGTTGTCTGGGACATGCCAAAAGTTTTGGGTTATTCAGGAGACACGATAAAAGGATGGAGCACATACTCAAAGACCAAATGACCCCTGGATGGCTGGGCGCAAAAAAAGATTTAGAGGTTTTAATCCCTTTATGCATAATGCATGTGGACTCAATTAGACTTATTTGCTTATTCAGGGGTTTCCTCTTTTTAGCATGTGTAAAAAAAAATTAAAAAAAATGGAGGGAAAGGATGAAGTCAAAAGTATTAACTTGTGTTGATGGTTCTCTATTTTTGGGAACATGCCTGCAGCGCTTTTCAACAAAATGCAGATGTTTGTCAGGGAAGTGTTAATATTGAATTTGTAATCAAATCATATTGTTTGTTTCATCACTGTATAACATAGCAAAAAACATTGATCATGGCTATCATATAAACAATGCTGTATCTCAAAAGAAGATAATAGCAATCTCACCGTGTAGATAATCAAATGTCCCAGAACTTCATGCACTGGGCTCAGTATTCTCTACTGTGGCACTATGTGCTTGTATCTAGTTTCAGCCGGAATGTTTGCACATTAGCAAAAGTGTCTAGTTCCACATACACCAGGAATATCAATCATTTAATTCTTCTTCAACAGCCGAGCAGAAGTTTTGTAAAAAGTGAACTCTGTTGCTGCTCCCTGAACATTCCTGTGACTTTGCTGTCTGACTTTAAGTACATCTTTTTTGTTTTTTAAAGAAGTAACGAGGTTAGGAACCAATAAAATAATGGAATAAACTCACAATAATAACCCACCAAAACTTCAAAAGTGCATTATGTAACTTTTGCTGTGTTTTTTCGCATTGCATGGATTATTTTTTACTTGTAATAGTACTTTCAGTATCTGATGTGATAGACCTTTTTCTCTCTCAGAGTTAAGTTGTAAAACCTTTGCATAGCAGAAGCCTCTTTTCTTTTTTTGATAAAAAAAAAATATATATATATATATATATATATATAAAAAAAAAGTTGCAGGTGCTGAAATGATCTGACAAAGGTTACAGCCGGTGAAGGTGGGAGGAAAAAAAAGAAAGAAGGGGGAAACTAACAAACTTGCGTCCTGGTTTCCCTGCTAGATAATGATCTCCTGAAAGTGTGTGGTTTTGTTTCCCTCTTCTTCTTCCAGTCACTGTGTGTGCCAGATGAAAGATAGTTCCGGGGCTAGTGCACCGGCGCACATCTGACTCAGGCAGGTGTTAGAAATGTAGATGGCTGGCGGAGACTAAAGACAATACAAATTTGAAGTGAAAACGCTACTGGCACGCCTCCTCTGTTCTTAACACGTAAGCCCCGGGCCGATCAATTATTCATCCTATTGTGCGTGCGCGTGCCATAGTGTTAGTTCTGTAGTCGGAGAGGAGGTGTCTGTTGCACTTAAAGAGTGAGCGCCGCGTCGCTTGGCAGGCCCAGGTCTGTCAGCCTGTCTCTGTCTGTCTCTTGCTTCACACACACACACACACAGGCGCGCGCACGCACAAATGTGTACGCGTGTGCAAAAAAAGCCCCTTGTTCTGCCTGAGCCTTTTTAATGATGGGATCAGGGGCGAGAATTGGTGGCTAAAGTGCAGCTCCAGTTATTTGGAAAAAAAAAGGAGAAAAGAAAGAGAAACAGAGCAAGAAAGAGTGGGAAAGAGAAAAAGATGGGGTGGTGGTGGTGTGCGTGTGTGTGTGTGTGTGGGGGGGGGTGCTTTGTACACTGGGGGTATTTTTCAAAGCAGTGCAGACTTGAAGCCATTGGGAGACTCCTTTGACTTTAATCTTGGCTGCTTCTTTGAAAATTATGACCGAGGACCACGGTTGCTTCATTAAAAGACATGCTCTGTTTCTTGTGTAGTTTCAGCCAGATTTTTCTTTTTTGTGCATGTGGTGCTGTGATTTCATGCTTTCCACCCCCCCCCCCCCCCCCCCCCCCCCCCCCCCCCCCCCCCCCCCCCCCCACCCCGGTGTTTCCAGCAGCCTCCTGAGCACCTTGCCGCGTGGAGGGGCCATTCGCTTTGGCCGTGCGTGTGCAAATAGGGCGGTGCGTGTTCACTGAGCAGGACACACTTCATTTCCTCTCACCTCTCAGCCCGTGAAGTGCCCCACCGACCGCGCCGTGGTCGATATGATCTAGTTTCTATAAGCTGTTGTTGTTGTTTGTGGCGTGATGATCAGATATTGGGCCATCACCTTCAAATGAAATCGCAAATGTTGCATTTGTGTCGAGGGCATAATCAGTGCTTTGTATAAAGTCATTTTTGTATTTGGTTTCTGTCCCGTACTGTTTTTGTGACAAAGTCATTTGTGTGTACCACGTGTTGTCTCTGTACATTATAAATATTTTTACATTTACCAAACAATCGCTATACCAGCATTATAAACGTACCTGTACATACTTTACATAATGTATTACTTCCCATCTCTTTATTTTCCTTCTAACCTTTTGTATCTTTTTCAAAATGCAATGTTCCTCTTCTTTGGTACACATCTATTTTTATAAGTGAAGGGATTTTTTTTTCAACGGCCGCTGAAATGTTTGAACAAAAAAAGTTTTACCTCACAACATTGTCGCACAGGACATCATTGTGACAATGTGGAGAGGAAATACACAGGATCCATTCAGCCACTTACAGCGTCCGGTTGCTCCTCAAATGGGTTGTAAACAAAATGCCTCTCTCACTCTCTGACACGCACACACACACACACACACACACACACACACACACACTATAAATTGTAGGTTTGATCCAGTGGCAGAAGAAAATAGAAGCAGAGAGATGAGACCTGTGTGAAATGCCACACAAAGTACTAATCGATCCCTTGCTGTGTTCACATACTGTGAATGCACAAATCAGGGCACAGCAAGTTGCCTCTAATGACCTGGACCAAAACACACACACAAACACCCACACATACATACGCGCACACGCACACATATCACACGCACACATAAACACTCGCACACACACACACACGCGCACACACACACGCACACGCACACACACACATATCACATATCACACGCACACACAAACACCCACACATACATACGCGCACACACACAAACACGCGCACACACACACGCACACGCACACATAAACACCCGCACACACACACGCACACACACACGCACACGCACACACACACACATATCACATATCACACGCACACATAAACACCCACACACACATACGCGCACACACGCGCACACACACACGCATCACACGCACACATAAACACCCACACACACACACCCACACACACACACACACACACACGCACACACACATATCACATATCAAACGCACACACAAACACCCACACACACACACAAACACACACACACGCACACATACACACACATATCACATATCACACGCACACATAAACACCCACGCACACACACACACAGCAATGACCCATAAAATGTATAATAAAAAGGTGTCTCAATAAATAGGTTTAATAAATATATAATACAATAAATAAATGATTAATAAACAAAGTCAGCTGGGTCAGCTGATCGTCTGACCTTTGACCCCGTATCCTCAGCCCACTCTAACCCCTATGCCCGTGTTTAGAGTGCTCTCTCTCTCTTTCTCTCTGTCTCTCTCCCCCCCCCCCTCTCTCCCTGTGAATACACTATATACTTGTGTTGACTGGTAAATGCTTTATGAAGAGCCACTTGTACAAACCGTGCCGCTGCAGTTCCCCGAAGCCCTGCCAGCAGGAAGCATCTGTAGGTTGTGATCCGCTGTAAAGCGTGTGTTTTAAACACACCGTACATTCAGTATTTATGCTATACCAGTGATACTGTGTGTGTGTGTGTGTGTTTGTTTGTCTCTTACAGTCTGAAAACGACAATCTGTCTACCTCCATGCTCAAGAATCCCTGTTTTGTTTGTGTGCATTGCATGTGTGTGATAATTAACCTGTGCTATAGCTGATTTCTCTTTTTTTTTTATATATATATATTTCCAGTGAGATTAAAGTTAAGGGGAGAAAGCAACACACAGCATAGTGTGACATGCTACTTTGTGTTTGATCTTTTCCTGGGATTCTTTTTGGCATTTAATTGACATTTCTAATGTCATCATAACCCATAAAATGATGGCCAGTGCTATAAATTATAACCTAAGATATAATATAATTAATATTTATAATGACTTAATTGGAGTCCGCAGTGTGTGTCACCTCACTTGCAATCTATGGTTCACCCTAAACTTGATTTCTTTTTGTGGTTCAAGACACACACATTGGTTCATTGGTTCCCGTGTCAACTGCAGAGTGCAGAGAGTCACCCTCTTACAATGATAGTGTTTTTTTTTTATGAATCTATCCAGTGCTTATCAAATGGACTCAGAAATGACCATTTTTGCGCAACGGTAATAAAAGCCAAACTGTCCGACTGTACGCTCACATGAAACAAACAAAGAGACAAGCGGCGGCTCTTTGATCAATCAACCCGTAAACATACCCTCCATGCCGAAGCCCTGCAATTGGGTATGTGTAGATCAAACCGCGTCAAATCATCAGCGAGTTAAAATAATAAGCTCTTGTTCTCTGAAGGGCAGCAGTCACAGCAGCACTATCAATTAGACTCCAGAGTTGTTCCTTTCTCTTCATCGTGAGCCGAGCCAGTCACAGTCGGCGTTGTCTTGTGCCCATACCTTCCAACTTTGCTTTTTTGTTTTGCATTAGCGTGAAGGTGACGGAAAAAGTGAATCTCGGCAGTTTTTTTTGGTTTTTTTTAAAGTGTCAAATTGTGAAGGGGTTAAATCACAAAATCCTTTCCCGTTGATGGGTGAAAACTGATTTTCAATGTATTTTTTTTGCTATCATTACCTAAAGTTTGCGACAGCGTTGTCGGCAATTGGGACTTTCTCGGGTTTGCCGTTTTTGAGGATGCGTCCTGTCGTTGCTTGAATTGCTTATATGTTGTCCCTGACTGTGTGGCCACATAGGTAGAAGCTTCACAACTATGGATGAAGTTTGCAACATCTCCCCCCCCCCCCCTTTTTCCAACATCCCCCCCCCCCCCCCCCCGTCTGCTCCTTCTTGTTAGTGCACGCCTCACGCTGTGCACAAGAGTATTACCCTCAAACAAGTCTGTCCTCTTTGTTTTGAGCTCTATGGGGACCCCCCTTGCAAAAAAATAATCTTTTGGAAGGCAAGCCAAACCAATGTGCGGGGGAGAGCATGGAATCAATAGTGTCTTCTTTTTCTTACTTGATTTAAATGAGGGCTACCAGCTCTGAAGTTCCTTCTTGCCATGTGCATCTTGAAAGAATGCGCGCTGGTTGCACCAACTCCAAAGCCCTGCACAGTTACCATTGGCATATTAATAATTTAATGCAAATAATCATTGAGTATGCAGTTTGTGTGCGAATTTGAGCTGAAAGACAAAAGTAGAAAGTGGGGCCTCACATTGCGTTGAGGAAAATAAAGTGAGATATTACATAGGCCTCTTTCCAGCGTCTCCGCGGGCGAACGCTGAATCCCCCCAAGAGCTGCAGCATCTCATCTGGTGTTCTCTGATTTAGATCCCATCAAGCCTTCTCATTTCGCGCCGCTGTAATAGGAGGCGTCAAAGTGTAATTTGACAAGGTTTCTGAGAGTAAACAGGCACCGGGTTTCACTCACTGTTTCAATTGTGCCTTCAAAGACCCCCGGCCGGCTGTCAACCCAACCTGGGGTGATTTATATTTACGCTGAGGATGCTCACTGGTTTCGGTGTGTGTGTGTGTGTGCTTGTTACCGTGGAGGTAGAGGTGATGCTGGTTCATCAGGGTGGTGTGTGTGTGTGTGTGGAGGTTGGTTGGAAGGGGGGGAAGGTTACACGTCAGACACATAAATAGATATTATATTAACGCTTCTCACCGCGGTTGCTCTCAGGCTTCAGCTCCACCACCATTCTCTCTCAGTCCCATTAGACTGTCAATAATTCATGTCTGGGATTTTGTGGGATTCAGCAGATACGTATTGATGGCGAATTTCTTTTATTTACACAGTGCCTATAATGAAATAAGACGCCTCGCGTAACTCTGTACTTAGTCTGTGGGCTAATTTCTGAGGGGGAAAACAACAGCGTGGTTGCTGGTGGTGTGAAGCGGAGGAAGGCTGGCGGGGTGTTTCTTCTGCTAATGGTCCCAGAGCTGCTCTCCGCAGCCTCCCTGCTTATCACCCTCACTACAGGTCGCTCTTTTCTTCTTCAGCCATGCCCTCGTGCGTGTGGCAGCAGGCACTTGAGCTTTGTTTGTCTGCACTGTGTCCTCGGAAAACAGATTTCTCCTTCAACTTTTTTCTGAATGGTGGGTGTGCAATTTCTTTTTTCAGTTAGGGTTATATGATAGGGCTAGGGGATTGGGTTGGGGCAGTGATTTTCAACCACTGTGCCTAGGCACAGTAGTGTGCCTTGAGAGATCATCAGGTGTGCCTTGGGCTTAATTGGTCCAAAAATGTTAAT
This sequence comes from Colistium nudipinnis, assembly GCA_016785305.1. NCBI lineage: Eukaryota > Metazoa > Chordata > Actinopteri > Pleuronectiformes > Rhombosoleidae > Colistium > Colistium nudipinnis. The sequence goes on along the minus strand of JAFBJU010003558.1, from coordinate 137,376 downwards.
TCGTTACAGCACATCATTTCTAAAAGGGCCCAGATTTCACACTGTGTTTAGTATAAACAAGTCGAGAGACTTAATTGTCATGACACTTACTGTATTAGGCCAAAATGTGTCATTTTGTGATCGTTTTAATATAAAAAATGTGCCGTGCACAGTAGACAACCGAAACACTTGGATTTGCCTAAAAACATTAATGCTGAGCACAGATACTGAAATAATGGAGGGATATTGTGCAGATACTTTCAATGTATACACTGAGTGGGCCGGTCAACATTTAATCTTCATGTTTATACGAATGGCTCAGCTAGGTTACAAAATGTTCCCTCTGTGTCTGCAAACAATTTGTTCCATACCATTTTTGTTGACAATACTTCATGTTTTCAGGGAGTATTTTTCTCCTCTGATTGAGGACATTGGGATCCTTCTTGTGGCAATAGCAATATAATGGCATCATAAAACCATCATTAAGTCTTTTTCTTTGGCTACCAAGGTTAAATTGCCCTGCATTTTGCACACTAAGTAAAAAGAATAAAAATGCAAATGTATAAGCCCTCACCAGTCCAAATTAGCAAAAGGTGATGGAACCAGGAACAAAAAGCAGTCAGGACGTGTTTTTAACACTTGCTATAACAATCAATTAAAGTACACTATGCAAAGAACGTCTGTGTGTGTGTGTGCGTGTGTGTGCTCACCATGGTGGTGTGAAATGAATCAGTGAGTGCCCGTGGACATTGTCATATGGACATATTAGCAGCAGCACTGGATTCTTAGTGTTTTATGTGTATAATTTCCCCCTGATAGTGGCGGTTGTGTGTGTGTGTTATTGTGGGTGTGTGTGTGTGTGTGACACAGAGAGAAATAGAGGGAGAGGGAGAGAGAGAGAAAGAGAGAGAGAGAGAGAGACAGACAGCAAAAGCACGAGAGAGTGAGAGAGGTGATGTGGAAGGATGAGGGCGGCTGAGACAGGAGAGCTGCCCCCAGTAATGAGGCCCTTTTATGGGCTTTAATTTGTCCCGCTCCCCTGGGAGACTGATGGATGGCTCTCTTTATGCTCACTCTCTTTCTTTCCCCCATCTGTGATACAGAGGATTTATTTATACCCTGATATTACCTCTCTAACAAGTGCTGCCTCGCCATTGCAACTGCTGTGCTCTTCCTGCACAGGCAAACACACAGAGCATGTGTTGGATGGATGGATGGATATCGATAGATAGATAGATAGATAGATAGATAGATAGATAGATAGATAGATAGATAGATAGATAGATATTATTATGGTCTGGTTTTACTGTAAAGGAAGTGTAGCCGGCACTATTTGTAAGTGTTTGAATGTCCACAGGCTTGCCTTTCTGTCTTTGTACTCTATTCTTTCGCTGTTCTTTTTTATTTTTCCCCCCTCACTTTATTTGTTTCTTTGCTGTATGCGTGGGTGAGGGATGGGAAAAAAAACAAAACCTTTTTTTTTTTTTTTTTTTGCCCCTGGGCAATTCATCGCAAATTCTGGCTGACTCCTGCTCGGTTTGACTCCGGGGAAATGAAATTAAAAAAACAAAAACTTAAAAGTTTATCACCAGTTGACAGTTTTGGCAAGTGATAAAAATGACCAGTTGGGGAGGCAGATTTAGGTTGACAGCCGCGCGGGGATGAAAATAGCGCGCCGCATACGTTTACCTTGGCTGTTTCAAAGGAACGGGCACCACGCTGGCAGGGCTGCCGATGCCCATGTTCATCCATTCATCCACAGCTCAGGGGCTTGTCACCACGGAAACTTCAAAGGAGAGCTTCAAGTCACAACAGTCCCTCTGCACCAACCAACGATATTCCAACGCACATATATGCCCAGTGCATATCGTGGTTTTTGGTCAGTGGTGGATACTGATCACGCAGATGCCCACAGGGAGGGGGAACAATTCGCTTGCACATCATATCGCATATCTATAAAATAGAAATACATGAAATGTATATGGTAAATGTGAATAAGCCATAACTTGTATGGTCACTAGATTTTGGATTTTAGGGTCAAATAGATTTTGGTTGTCAATGTTCAATGTAGAATTAAGCTGTACATCCCGACCTTTGATCATCCGATTTTTTTTTATTTCTTTGAATGACTTTTCAACTCTAAAACTGTAAATATCAATATAAAGTGACATTTACGGCAAATGTAATCTGATGTAAATATACAGGAATTATTCACAATGACGAGGGTTAGGATACCAATTTTTTCTTCTTCTTCCTTTACCTGATCTTTGCACTGATAATCTCGTGTACGGTGTAGAGTGAACATACATAGTAGCCAGCGGCTCTATTATGTCAAAGCCTCAGTAACATTCAAAAAAGAAAAAAAAAAAAAAAGCATTCTGTACTGTAGCAGGTCAGTTTCCTTGAAGATGAATCACTGCTTTTCACCTGTTCCTATTCATCGTTCATTCCTCCCACCTCCCTTCAGCTCGCATAAAGGAAACTGCAGCACAGGAGGAGGAGAAGAAGAAAACGAAGAAGAAGAGTGCTGAGAGTAGAGCAGAAAAACAGCAGTTTGCTTCCTTTTCCTTTCGCTCTGCCCCTCTGGATATGCCATCACTCACGTCTCTGGCATATTTTGAGGGCCGGCTGATGGTTTGGCACGTGGATTGTCAAATCACACCTCGGAGTAACTCCCGGCACGCTTTGCTCAGGGCCCCACCAGCTTACATAATCCTGGGATCCGCGTGCTGCTGGAGCAGGGCCAGCGCAGGGTTGACAAACGCACTGAGCCGGAAAAAACGAGTCACGCGCCGTGCTTTCTTACTGGACTCAGAGAGAGCAGTGACGACAACCATCGACATGGGTGTCTACTCCAAAACAAAAATCCCACAGCTCCCTGTTTTTGGACTAAACCACCTCCTCCCTGTCATTTTTTCTTTTTTTTTTTTTTGAACAGGCCCTTTATGATGACTATAATCAATTCACTTTCCCTTCAGATGAGTTTTTCCACCAATGAAAAAAAAAAAAAGAAAAAGAAGCAGGGTGGTCTCTTTTTAATGCGTCTCCCTCCTCACCCGGCATCCTCCATTTCCATCCTCCCCCTCCACCCTTGACTCGTTTGGCGGGCGAAGAGGGGAAGCCCACTTGCGGTGCCCCCTTCGGCGGTTCTTTTCAACTTCCCAGTGTCCCGTTGGTCGAGCTTGGATCCGCTACAGAAAGCCATCTGCCCACTGTGATCGCTCACTAAAGTGTCTTAATTAAGCCTCCATTTGCCTTTGTGTTACGTGCCCCCCCCCTTTGAAATGGACCTCCGAATGCACCCGGATCAACGTTGCCAGGCTCAAAGTGTTACCGTGTGAGAGGAAAGAGATGTACTTAACCTCCACACACACACACACACACACACACACACAGAGCCATGTGATACATCTGAGTGTGTCACGTCACCCTCTCTGACAGATATTGTCACTCTGTGCTGCAGGGTGTTTGGGTTTTTTTTTTTTTTCCGAGCACTGGCTCCGCCATGTGCCACCGCTGCAAGGTCCGCACAAACACACACTCAGGCGGACGCTGCTCACACACGTGCGCATACCGAGGGAGCCCCTGTCATCCGGTGTCCTGTTCCATGTCTAAATTTGGGGGGGGGGGGTCCTCTGATGAGACGCGATGTTTGGAGGACACTCTCAGGACCATCGGATCTGTCACCGGTTGTTCAGCCTCTGTCTCCTTTTGATCCGCCGGAGAGGAACCGACTGCCGACTGCTGTGGTCCGGCTTTGCCGAAACGCGGCACATACATTATCTTTAAAGGGGCCATTTTTGAAAGAGGACCCCACGTGTTTCCCTTTACATATGTATTCATGCATGTATACAGTAGTGACGAATTATAGCAACGACCGTTCCTTTTTGTCTTATTGTCCCTCGGTATTGCACTGATATGGAAACCATTTTACGCCTCACACTTTCATTTCCGGGGCCACCGTCCAGTGATGCAGGCGGTGTTGCGTGTTTGAAGTTAAGTTGAGAGCTTCAGGGTCAAGTGTTGTCGATACGAGATGACTCCTGGAAAAAAAAACATTGCTTTTGCAGAGATTGTTTCCTGTGTGTGGAGTGTTTGGTATTGAAATATGCAACTTTAGTCCCGCGCTTAATATTTCAAAACTGATGTTGATGTCATATTTGCATTCATTCCATCAGTTATGCCTGGGGTTTGTGCCCAGCGACTGCGGATTTTACGTTCTAAAGTTAAAAGATCAGTGACGAAAGGGACGTGAACGTGAAACCCATTTTCAGCAAAAGAAGAAAAACAGAAATAAAAATGACATATTTGCTTGTTTTCCTTTGTTATTTTAAAACCAGATGCACGGCTATTGTCTCATCTCTGATTTCTAAAGGCCCGATTGATCCCTCATTTGTCAAAGCCACAGAAGAAAAAAAACATGCAAAACTACCTCTAACTGCTCTTTTTTTTCCCCACTTCCTCCCCCTTTCTTTTCTTCGCAGCTTTTCTTTCACCATCCATTAGGCGTGTGTGACAGGTTTCAGACGGGTTGGGAGGGGAGAACAATGTGTTGTGACCCTCAGTGCCGCCCTCCATCTCAGCGCCTGGCTCCAACTCCTTCTCCCAGCAGGCCGTGGGGGGCCTGGCCGCCGCCCCTTCGCTCGCCCCCTCCCTCCCTCCACCCATCCACCACCACCACCACCACCACCACCGCCGCCGCCGCCATCAGAATCAATCCCTGCGCGACACCATACAAACGATCCACTGAAGTCCATGCATCACAGTGCAGCGCACCACCAACAATGGCTGGCCATATGGCTCAGGACTGAGGGAGATGGAGTGAGACCAGGATGGAGCGTCATTACAGGTGAATGTAACATTGGGAAGGTGGAGAAAAGTGAAAAAAAACACACACACACACAATGGTGGCAAAAAAAAATTCAATAACAATATTCTGCACATTCTTGGTCTTAATATCTATATTTGTACTTCATTTTTTTTCTCTGACCAATTGCAAATCAAATAATGAAGTTAGGTAATGAATATTTTCTATAAATAAACAACTTTAGCCAGTTAGGGGATTTCACTCTCTATTTCCACTTCTATGTCTACTTTACTGGTGATTTCCTTAAATCCTAGCTATGTTTTTTATTATAAGGAGATGCATTCACGGCCCTGTACACCAAGCACTATGCTATAGTTAATTGATAATGATACACCATACATGTCACATGGTCACGACATGATACTGCTGACAGCTCTACAGGACAAGAAGCTTATAGTACAACAGACCCGGACGGTGTTTTTCCTCCCAACACCACGAAGAGAGAGCCAAATGTTAATGCCACAACTATCTTCATCAATGCTACTCTGTCTTAATTGGATTATTGCTTTAGTTTTGGCACAATGTATAGAACAACCGCAGATTTTGTCTCAGCTTTAATTATGGCCTGGTAGAGGTCCTTTCTGGTCAGCCACCGCTATTGTTTACTTCAAATGTTGTATTACTCTTACTCCCAGAGGTCCCTTGGGAGCCGAGCAGTGCCCTCCCTCATTCCTCCCCCTTACCCTCTCTCTCCCTCTCTCTCCCACACACACACACACACACACACACACACACACACACACACACACAGACCTTACCCTCACACACACGCAGGCACACATATACACACTCTCTAGTCTGGCAAAATTGTGTTAATTTACCCAGCCAGTAGTATTAACTATATTATATCAAATAACTGCCACAGACAATTGGGCAGCCAGCTCCGTGACTTCATTTTAATTGATTTTCTTACATGCTCTCAGCTGCGGATGATTTGGTTTCCCTCTGACACTATGTTTATTAAAGGCATATTGCATAAAGGAATAAATAGATATTGTTGGCTGGATTTATATGAGCTTTGAGGGAATGCAGAGATTCACCCATTGTTTTAATATAAGCCTGACTTTAAGTGTTTAGTTTGATTAAAGTCAATATGTTGGTTTAACCTCCGGGCCAAAGGGACACCTTGGCGAAAGTGTGTGTGTGTGTGTGTGTAACAGCGTGTACACAAATGTGTATGTCTTTGATGGGGAACATTGAGGGGAAAATAGAGATGTTGTTTACATTTATCTCAAGCTGTCCATCACAGCCGTACCTGGGTGAGCTCCCCTCCCCGGAATATGGAACGCCGCACATGAATAGAGCCACTGTGCGTTGGCCAGAAACAGTTTTTATTTTCTGTCTTTTCTTCAAGTGGAATGGCTGCGAGGAGACCCCAGGACCATTTCATCTTGAACATCCTTTACCAGCTGTCTCGGTCTTAAAGGCATGCTGTTCAGCCCTCAGAAAATCTCACTAATCATCTTTTTGTGTTTGAGGGCACAATATGCTGAAGCAGGCAGGGAGCACACGCACACACATACATTCGCTCACACATGCAGACACTGCCAGCCTGCTGCTCTCTTGTCCCCATGCCCTGAGGGGGAGAGAAAGAGGGGAGAAAAGAGAGGGAGGGAGGTGAGGGGAGTAGGGGGGGTTCAGTATAATCACTTGTTAGAGGTCTGGCTCAGTCCCCCACGTTCTCTCCTCCTCTCTCAGGAACCTCCTCACTCCTCCTCCTCCTCCTCCTCCAGCGCTGTCCATCATGCAATCTGGACAGAATCCCCCTCTCGGTTTACCCCACGACTTCGTCCTCTGTGTCTGCTCCTCTTCCTCCTTTGTCTCTAAACGCCTCCATGACTGTCCTTTCGGCATCGACTGTAACCCCCCCTAACTATAAATGAAGTTTGGTGCAACAGTTTATGCACAATAGGAACATTTACCACCTATGTTCGGTTTCGGTTATATCCGTTGCATTATAATGTACTGCACATTTGACACGTATTATTTTCTTTTTACATTGAATTCATATGTACGTTTGTGAAGTCACTGAAATGCAGAGTTGTTTTCCCGAGAAAATGCATTTTATTCTGACGGCATTCATTTCATTACAGACGGAGCGGGACATGAACCAACATCTTCCAACATCAGGATAAACTGGTGACCCTGTAGAGGACGACAACCCTGTGAGGTAAGTTTGTGTTTTCATCCTCGATTTGAATGTTTGAATAGCACCACCTAATGTGATTTGAGATGAGAAGAGAACCAAACACAATACTCAATGTTTGGACATTTTGTCCACGCTAATAACTTAATATTAATATATAGTTAAGTTAGTTTTATTGCATAGATGTATATGTTGTGGAATTTCGGAAAACATGTTTAACAATTGTCAAAATATTTACTGAATTTTCCGAGTAGTGTAAAAGCCCGTTTGCGCCTCACCACCTGCAATTGTTTGACTGTAGATTAACAATTGCAAAGGGAGTGGAAGTCATGTGAACAATAAGTCCTTCCTCTAATTTCCCCTCTCTGTGACTTTATGAGCCAACAGGTAATGCATCATTCTTCTCGTTGACTAATGTCCCGGTTCATTTTGTCCTTTCTGCTTTGCCATCGCCCGCCGTGCAACACTGATTAATGCCATCACAGCAAATTAGATAGCCGAGGAACAACATGTTTATCATTTTCAAGCATTAAGAGGAGTAAGTTCTTGCTTCATTTCCTTTCCGTGCACTCAAAGCGCCGGGTACATCAAGGTGATGTATGTACACACGGGGCGGGGGAGAAAATATTAATTGGAATGCGGCCCCGTGATGTGGCCTTTCTTGTAAAGGTTAGGAAACAGAGGGCAAGTGCCGAGGGTGAGGTGCCTCCGAGTAATGACGCCATTCTTTACCGTGCGCACGCGGTTAAACTGACTGGAGAACGGGCAACACATTTTTGAACAATGAGATCAATGTTTTGATAATTGCTTTTTGGGGAAGTCCTTGAAAGTGGAAAGAATTGTACGTTACCATTATTGACCTCTACGGCAGCAAGATGTCATTTACATGATGCACGAGAGACAACAAGGATGGCGGAAGATCCACGGATCAGTTCATGACGTTGCAAAGGGAGTTTCTAATGGCAGTACTTGGCCTTTGACATGATTTCCATTCTTGTCTTTGCTTTTTGTGCTTATTATATATTTTTTTCTGGATGAGCAAATTGGAAAATGAGCAATAGCACCTTTAGAAAATCGAGATAGCCCAGCGAGCTACAATAGCAGCTCCGGGTATTGACAGAAGGAGAGCAAGCACTCAGATACTCTCGTATCATTTTCATCCTCATATCATGCTGTGAACGTAGCCTGGCATTGGTATGTTCTTACCCAATGTTCCCTCTCCCAGGCGGTATATCACATCATAAAGAATACATAAAGCCCTTCTCCAAAAAAAAAACACAAAAAAAAAAAAAAAAAGTCTCCAAGGCATCACTGCCTAGCCCTGTTCTCTAACTCTGAATAGAAAAAGAGCCGAAACAAAGAACTTTCCTTAGAAAGAAAAAAAAAAGAAAAGGGAAAAACAACATTGCTCAAAAAAAAAAAAAAAAAAAATAGAGACAATGCTAATAACTGTAAAATATGAATGGTGACTTGACATATTTACAAATGCACTCGGAGGCGCCCTACTAAATGCGATGAAATGGGAAACCAATGGCATGGAAGGAGGCGGTTGCGGGCCCCCATCGCTTGCCATTAGATGTTCAGTGGAAGCTGTCAACAGAAGGCACATTTGCCTGCCAAGCTCCCTCTCTGACTGAGCCCTGTGCCTGCAGCATGCCCCGAGCTCCTCTCTGACTCAAAGGGTTCATTTCACTTCTTTTAGCCTCATTCGCATGTGGCGCTACGCAAAAACCCGGCTTGCTTGCACCCTGCCTCTTGTGTGTGTGTTGTTGCGTGGGCATACGTATGGTTGTGAGTTTCAGATTATTCTTGTGTTTGCTTGCATGTGTGTGTGGGTGCAAGCTTGGTGGGGGCGAGTGTGTATCTTTATTTTTTATTTTTTTTGCACAAGTGCATGTGCACCTGTATGTGTATAAATCACAGGGTGACGGCAGGATCCTCACTCTGACACTGATGAGGGAAAAAAAGCAACAATAACAGTCCTTTTGTCAATGATATCTTCATATCCACATATATAGAGACCTGGGAACAAAATGTTATTTGACTTATTTTCATTTGTTTAGTCCAGTAGTTTCCAGCAGGGGGTTTTGGAACTGAAAACTGTTGCTAAATAAATTTGAGGGGTAATTAGATGTATTTAAGAAAAAAATACTTTCACATACTTCTCTTTCATTGTTTGTTACTTGGCTGTTATATTTTGCCTTGTTTGCCTTGAAATCTGAAAAAGGAACAGCGGAATTACTGTTGCCTGCGACAAGGGGTTGTGAGCAGACATCACATCACTTCAGAAGGTCACGAGCCACGAGGTGCGATCAATCGATGGCACAGGGCGTGCAGTATTGCTTAGTCAGGCTTACTTCTTTGAGTTTTATGACTTTTTGAGAAACGATAGCCATATTAGGAAAAAAAAAAACGTGTTTAATATAAAATATTGAAAAATATATTTATCTTAAGTAAGACAATAGAAAGGAAAACACAAACCTTTTAAACATGCTGTTGGAACAATGTGGTGGCCATGAGTATCTTTCTAATGCTAATTATCAAATAAAGTGCCAAAATAAAAGACACATTGCGAGTAAAAAAATATTGGACAAATGCAGTTTAAACCTTGGCAGATGTGTTCATGGGCATAGCATCTTTTTCAAACAAACAACAGACACATAAACATGGTTTCTCGGAGCCCGGATTGGATTATTCCGATTTTTTTTTATTCCAACACATCAAATGGTTTTGTTTTCCGCAGCAAAAGAAAGCCGATCACTGCAGACGATGCTGTTGGATCACAGTAAATCCTCGTGAACTCCGTTCAGGAAGTCTATCTGATCATGACGGGTGAAGCCAAAACTGGGAGCCGCTCATCATGTGCCAACGTCCCCTTTTTTACACATTAAAATGGGGATGAATTGAGCAGGTTTGAAATAGCAAGCGCCTGCTAATGAATCTGCACATGAGGTAGTGCGGCATCACTGTCTGACTTTCCAAGGCTGTCCTCTGGCCGGTCTCTTTGGCTTTCAGCCCAAGGGCCGGGGCCAGTGGAGTGGAAGTTGAAGAGGGCTGTTTGAACGTAATAGGTTTTGACTGGCATGTGTTACGCGCTCCGCTGCACCATTGATTGAGTGCTTGTTTGCTAAATCACTGCTGGTTTCCCCCTGTCTGGTAGGCCTGTGACACGTGTGGTGTGTGGTCACTTCATCTGGGGGGGAGAGAGAGAGAGAAGTGGGTGCAACCCTGGTGACCAAAAAAAATTCGACAGAGGTCAAAAATGACACGGAGACAGCCTGAAAATGAGGGGGGGGGGAAATTGAAGGAGAGAGAGAGAGAGAGACCTACGCTCACCAACAGGAGAATCAATCCTCTTCTTTCATCCGCATTTTTTTCCTACTATGTCCTTTCCTCCACGGACACTCAACATAACACCCCTCCTCCTGCACCTCTTCCTCTCTGTCCCATTTCGCTCCCTCCCTGCACCCCTCCTGGTTTCAGACATGCTTTTTACAGCTCGGAGGACGTGGCAGTGGAGGGAGGTTGTCGGTGTCACGGGTCAATGTCATCCAGCCAGATGTCCGCTCAATGGCTGGGAATCCCCCAGATGAGGCCTACTGGTTTTTCTCCCAGTTGTTTTCTTCCCCGTCTCTCTTTTTTTTTTTTTATATATATAGTTGTGCCACAAACAAACTCTATCTATACTCTTTAATCAAGTGCATCGCATTCACACGTGTTCTGAGTTTATCTTGTGAAATAAAATAAAAAAAGGTCTGCACTGCTCTGCAAAAAAAAAGAAAAAAAGACTGGTAAAAAAATAAAAGAAAATAGCAGAGCTATCCCAGCGAGCGAGTCCTCCCCTGACCCCTGGGGAAGGCTGGATGAGTAAACAGTGTCTTTGCTGATTACAATGCCTCGCCGTGGCTGCAGCCAGGGGTAGGCCGAAACACTTTGATCTGCTATTGATTGTCTCCCTCCCTTTCCTCATCCCTCCGCCCCCCTTTTCCTCGCTGCTGTTAGAACATAGGTGAGGCAGCCAGCGGCCCGAGGCGCCGAGGCAGAAAGCAGCAGCGCGCTGCCATGTTTCAAATGCTGACCGCCGAGGTTAATTGATATCCTCTGTGTGGTGTGGAAAAAAAAAAAAGTATAATTGTGTTTTTACGGAAATCTGAGGTGTGGTTTATGGGAAGGGGGGGGGCGGTGAACAGATACGGCTTCAGATACAAAAGAACTGGGCCCACTGAATTGGATAATTGTAAATATAAAATGATTAAGGTAAAGTTCAAAAGTAGAATTTGGTGCCATGCAAAATGAAGTGTCCAAGGCACCACGAAGAAAAGAACGTGACCATTGTGTGTTTTTTTAGAGTTGATTTTCCAATTGTTCCCTTATGTAATATTTAGATTGGATAGAAGCAGGTCATGCTGCATCTAGACTGATGCCAATGTTATAAACATATACGACAATACATATCGACTTGACTCTGAGCCATCATTGTGTGTGGAGAGGGGAACTTAGAGGGAATGTGTATGCAGTGTGTGCGTGTGTCAGTATGAGCGACTGTGTCCATGAATGCGTGTGTGTCCTGTTGGTTGCAGCTCATCGCAGAATCAAACATATAACATGAGAATAATACAAAGGCAGAAAACCACTCCTTATTTGTGTTTCACGTCCGTGTTCTGTAGGACTCTCCCATCCTTTTGTCCAACGCTTGTGGCTCTGCTATGGAAGCGCAATGCCGGACCCCAAAGGGGCCGGGGCCAGAGGAAGGAATTGAGGAATCAATCAAAGCACCAGCAGCGATGATTTAGCCGATATTTTGTTTTCTGCTTGATGTCAGAGTGCGATTTGGTGGTTACGGAGTGCGGAGTGTCATGTTCCCACACTCTCCTTACCTTAATGAGATAATGTGGGAGGGAAAAAAAGAAGAGAAGTCTCTATCTGGTTAGTCGGTTTTTTAGCGTGTGCGGCGTGTCACTTTCATTTCTCTTTCGCACCTCTTCGTGCGAGATGGGCTGCAGCTGTGAGATGATGAAGTTTCAGTAAAAGGTGGATGTGCCATCCATTACGGGAGGTGGAAAGGTGCAGATAAATCACCTTATCAGCCCCTGCCTTCTCCCCGCTGAGCTGAGGGGAGCCGTGCGAGGGGAGAAATCCATCAAGCTCCACAAATGGGACATGACTCAGAGATCACTCTGCCTCTAGACGGTGCTCTGTGCACACCTCGCACTGGCTTTAACATTATAACTCCCCCCATGCACGGCCGGACATCCTCACACAGGATGCAAAAAAAAATAAAAAATCCAATGAAGGTTCCACATCCAAGAAAAGCAGAGAATCAGCCCATTTGTTTAGCATCTTAACACACATCAGGATTATTCTAAAAAATACCAACATTCGAATATTATGTAACAGCTTCTTTGTAAGGACGTTCCCTTGCTACTCTCTACCCCATATGACAATTCATTTTTATAATTAACATTAGAGAGTACATTTCTCCTCTGTCTATATTATTATTATTATTATTATTATTATTATTATTATTATTATTATTATTATTATTATTATTATTATTATTATTATTATTATTATTATTATTTGCTGTTATGATTCTATTTTAGTGTTGGGGCTTTTTAGTAGGGCAGAGAAATTGAACGGCGGTTGGCAGCAATTCATCGATCCTTGCATCTACACAAGAGCCAAAAAATCGGCGGCAGATGCAACATCATCATTTATTTGAGAAAAATCTATTCTACCACACTTTATTAAAACTCATTTTGCCCCTTCTATCTTTTGCAGAAAGTTTTATGTTTTTCCTTCTGACCTTTTTTTTTTTTTTTTTTACACACATTTCAGATTTGCTCATAGAAAACACTGAATACAGATCAATGACGTCTTCATGGTTCATCATACAATCCTCTTATTTTCCCCATCGTGTCTTCCCTTTTTATCGCACACACACACACACACGCAATTACTGTATGGTGTACACCTATGGCTCCCCCATACGAGGTTGCTAAGCAACAATAATGACAGTGACCTTTTAGGAATCGGCGGGATACGTCCCACTAGTCGGAAGGACCACAGCGTCAGCTCCAACAGGCTTGTGTGGCCTCCGTGTTTGGAATAAGCCACACGTGCACAACACGGCACACTTTTGCACAACATCATGTAAAGGCTTTACGCACATTTTTCCTTTTTTGCCCTTGAGGAAAGCAGAGGAGTTAACATTTCTCTTCTAGCTCTGAATGTAGTCACTTGCCCCCCCCCCCCCCCCCCCCCCCCCCACCCCCCCACCCCAACGCACACACACACACGTTAATATAAGAGCGGTCTATTGGTATTCAGCAGCTCAGGTATCTAAGAAAGCAAAGCCTTTTAAACATCTTAACCGCTGTTTGTTCTGTCTCTGGAGGGCATGTGCAGTACACTGGGGTTTTGGGAATAGACAAGGAGAATTGCAAATTTGTTTTGCCAGCTACATGTAATTGCATGCCTTGTACATTGTAGCCAAGTGTGTTAGATTTCTTTTTTTTTTGTTTTTTGTTTTTACATAAACACACGCAAAAGGTGTTTTGTTTGGTTCAATTCTTCGAAGGTTTGGGATGTTTAGTTATGATTAATGACTTCTCTGCAGGAGAAACATTATGCAGACAGGGGATGTGATGTAACCTTGTTTTGTTGTTGGTGCCGTTGTGTGTTTTTTTTTTGTTTTTTTTGCCTCTCAAGAGCTACAAAGCCAGGAGAGCCAACACAACAGGCTTTAATATTTCAACCTGGGTCGTCACCCGGTGTATTTCTAAGTGACAGCGGGTCTTTAACATGGCATCGTCACGTATGTCCGGTTTAACTCTCTAACGCTGCAGCTGTTAGTATTTTACTGCACAAGCTTCTGATGCCTCACTTAAGTTGAACACAACAGGGACTGGCCCAAATGAGAGCAGGGGGAAAGTTCCCCAGGCGGGAAGTGTAAGAGAACAGGATACCTTCTCCGTGTGTGTCTCTTATGTCCCGGGCATGCATCTGAATGACAAACCTGTGTGTCTGTCCCCCTTTTAAGAAATCCTTTACAAGTGCTGAGACACCAGGGCCCGGGCTGTGGAGGCTGTATATTTCTATTCATAATTGATGACCCGGACCCAGACAGACAGCACACTACACATGTAATATGGATTCACTCTTGGTTTCAGATGCATGCCCTCGTCTGGACTTGACTCTGAGCCATCATTGTGTGTGGAGAGGGGAACTGAGAGGGAATGCGTACGCGAGTGTGTGCGTGTCGGTATGAGCGGCTGTGTCCGCGAATGTGTGTGTCTTGTGTTGGTTTTTGGCTAATTCCTGCTCTAATGTCCCTCTTTTCTGTGGGTATCAAATAGAAGTTTGCTTTTGTAAGTTGTGTCTTTTTTGTAAAACCTGTTGCACCTTAACAATAAGTAGAAACATAGTGGGTTTGCTGCATCATTTGAGGAATCCCCTACTTGATCAGACATCCAGCTCCCAGGATGGTTGTTTGCTCTCACCTTGTTGCTTTCTCGGATTTTGAGGGTTTGTTTCAAAAACGACATTATCAATGCAACCCTGGTGATTTATTTGGCCTTTTTGCATGGTCAACGGATCCACACACATGCGTTGTCCATTTAGCCATATAGTCATTTTTCAGTAGTTTATACATAGTTATCACACTCCACAACAGAAAGAGAGAATTGCTGGTATTCTCACTGTTTATATCCCCTGGGAAAAAAAAACTTTATTTTTGTGTTTTTACTCTGTGATTTGCACATTAATTTGTCAAGCCTACCACAACATAAAGCCTGGTTCTGGACCCCCGCTGCTTCCGCTGTCTGACTCACAGCACAACAACAAGTTGAAAACAGACCTGTAAAAACCTACCTGTGTTTAGCTGTGCAACTGAGCGTGTGAACACAGAAGCCCAATTAGAATTAGGATCGCAGCAGGTGTTGACTCTACCACAAACTACACCGTTTTCAGATGTGTGTATAACAAAATCCAAATATGGCAATGTTTTCAATTTGATGATGTGTTTTTATCTGTGTCCCGGCTTCAAGATAGGCAGTAATGACACCATTTAAAGAACACAATAGTCTTTCAATATTTAGATTTTGTCTAAGTTACATATTCCCCCAAATTTCTTTCCAGCTCACAGCAGTGTTGATATTTGTCCGGCTGATTTTCATCGCTGCGCCATGAAAATATTTTAGGAATTGTGTGTTGCAGGGACACGCAGGAACTGTTTTTCTTTTTGTTTCTTTTTTAAATCAATGTCATCGCTCCATTTTTCATCAAGTAGTTGAATAATGAACCATTTCCTCTCTTTTTGTATCCGGATTGATTTGGTGAACTAATAGACTAGAGTCGGTTGGCCCCTGATTCTCTCTCTCTCTCTCTCTCTCTCTCTCTCTCTCTCTCTCTCTCTCTCTCTCTCTCTCTCTCTCTCTCTCTCTCTCCCTCTCCCTCTCTCCCTCTCCTCTGGCCTCAGCTGAAGTTCACCGGGGGCAGAGTTCATACCCTGCGTTCCCATAGCAACATATGACATGTCACCTTCAAACAGAAAGTCCCTCTCAATCCTCAGTAATGGATTTGGCCTCTGAACTCCCCCCCCCCCCCCCCCCCCCCCCCCCCCCCCCCCCCCCCCCCCCCCCCCCCCCCCCC